>JABXWE010038324.1:0-12569 GCA_014611495.1 Limonius californicus
AGGAGATAAAAAAAACAATTGACGATAGTGACATTCCTTGATACATTTTTACGTTGATGACAGCTACAAAATTTGTTGGTTAATTTAGTTTTTTCTATAGCTAATGTTAAAATGTTGTTATAGCAACTCTTTTGAGTAGATAAAGTATCACTTTAACCGCAAGGGTAGATAAAGTAACACTTTAACAGCAAGGGTAGATAAAATGTTTTAACTTTTTTTATTCAATTAAATTTACAAATTCAAACACATTAATTCGAAGGATTAACAACAAGTGTAATTTTACAATTAACATTATTAGTTTTCTTCTTCTTGTGTTAATTCTTTTCCGTACATTTCGTATTCACTTCGTACACAAAACGCAAAAATACTGAACACTCCACAAAAACCAGAATGTAAAATTTGTTTGACATTTGTTGACAGAGTAATTCATATCCGTAGTAACGGAGCAACACAGTTGCGATTTTTGTGCCAAAAATTACAATTTTCTTTGAAATTTTATTTTTCACCTGAATGTGAAGTCTTGCTATTGCACACGACGATAAAATCGCATTATCTTCTCGAGCGTAATTAGCGTCTCGACTAACGTCTCGACGCTAAAAAACACTCTCAAAGATAAAGTACAATTTTATCGTCTTGTACAATAAATAACTAAAATATTGGCAATCACAAAGAAAAGTAATCGTTTTTTAGTAGGAAAGAACGTTAGAAAAGCGTTAAATTTCGCGCCACGACCGGATAATAATAGTAATTTGTCGTACTGGATTTTCCCAGCTTCTTTTCTAATTTCGGGAGGAGTACAATCACCATCATCTTCCATTTTGACAAATCGTACAAATAATAAAATTAAAAGTAAAGTCAATGTCAAATTTCAGTTGTTTTCTGTGAAAAACTACCTTGATACTTATTGGATCGCTTTTAATTCAAAAGAAATGCAGAAATTATTGTTGGAAAATTCGTTAAATGTTCTAGTAGTGGAAAAAATAATATATAAACCACGGTACAGAAGCTTTTTCTTAGCCTCACAACTTATTCCCCTCGATGCTGCGCATCTCGGGATCATAATAATGTTCGGCTAAGAAAAATTGCTTCTGTACCTTGGTGTATAATTACTATTATACTTCTGTATTGTATTATTGTACAATATTGTTTTTGTTTTGTTCATAGTTAATTATTATTTTTATTGTGTACCTATTATTTGTATAGTATGTTTTTTTATATAGTATTCTAATAAATAAACTTTATTTTACTTGCTTCAGTTTTATTTTTTTACATTATCTATGATTACAATATCCCCAATCTAATCAAATTGAAAATTGTGAATTTATTTAGCTGCATAAAGTAAAACCTAAACGCATAATTTAACAATATAGGTACCTAAGGATTACAAGAGAATTGAAAGTTCCCTAAAGTGCATTCTCTTAATCTCTTAATCCGCTTAGCGCTCGCAGAAAGTGTTGCCTACATTACACCCTTGTATCATTTCCACTTTGGTAAAAATCCAAATTCGTGTCAAAACCATTTCCAAAATTTTAGGATCAATTCAGAAGATGAAAATGTTCTCGGTCCTGATTATGATAGATCTATCATGTATCTATCCACTGACGCAATTTTTTTATAATTTTTTCGGTATTTCATCATTCTATTAGCATTTATTTGCTGTAAACACATCTAAAGTTTTTTAGCCATAACATAAGCAATATTCCGAAATTAAAAAATTCCAACGCGTCAGTGGATAGTCAAGACACGCAAGAATTACATAAAATTTTGATCACGTCTCCATCTATAGCATTGGTATCATAGAAATGGAAATAAGTTAACGCTAAATGCGATAAATTGCCAACTGTAAACGCCCCCCTTAAGCATGCGAATCAGGTTCTTGAGTATTTGTGACAGTTCTTAGTTATTTTTAGCCTTGTTTTCACTTCTACTGGTCAATATTTCTTTCAGCAGAAAAGAAAAGCAATAAAATTTTGTGTTTAGATAATAAATTTTGTTTGCCTGATCATTTAACACATGCCAGGTGATCTACTGTAGCGTAGTAGCACATTAGAAAGGTGTTCCTAATCGGGCCGTTTGTTTATGGTTGCTTGTTAAAAGGAGTCGCGGCATGGGATGAGTACTTAAAAATCATTAGAAAAAGTCGTGGTTTCTATTCAGTGTACGCGTACTACATAATAAATACTTGCAATTGAAAATTTACTCTTTTACTGTATAGAATTAATTATTAAACGTTTCTTTAAGCGCTTGCTAAAGGTAAGCATAATACTTCTGAAACGTCTTACTGCTGAATTTTCAGCTTTATTTCTTGGAAAATAAGTAATATACATTTTAAAATATAATATTTACTATATAAAACCTACGATAAAATGTGATGTTCCTGTATTATGTTACATTTTACCAGCAAACAGAACACAACAGGCAAAATGCCTTCACAGATAAAAGCACGAATCTGAAAGTATTAAAATGTGTATGCAACTTTGATCCATTTCTCTTAATGTTATCTATATTTAGGTGTAATAATCTGAAAACCTTAAAATGTGATTACAACTTAATTAATTTTTATAAATATTATCTATAATTAGATGTAATAATCCTAATGTCAAATAAATAAATATTATAGAAAGTTCTTAATAAAATTGATGACCCTTACATCTCATATGCAATGCATTCCTTTGCGTTAACATACCGTAACTGTATAATCCAAGCAAAAAATTATACTAGCTTTCATTAACAGTTTGGTAAAAAGCTTCCCTAGATTTAAAAAAAACCAGACACTAATAAAATTGTGTAAAGGTGAGAAAGTGGAAGTGGTAGTCTTACTTATCAGCGCTCAATATATCATACAAGGTCCGCAGCCAACGGTGAATGTCAGGGAAGGCGAATTCTTGTCTAATAATTAAATTACTTATTGGTCTGTATATAGGTAGCTATAATGAAAAGATCTCTTGGTTGCTGGAGCAGGACAATACTTTATTTTGGAAATAATAGTTTTAGACATATTCCACGTTTTAATCAATACTACAAAACAAAACAAAATGAACAATTAATGTAAATAGTACATTACAATTTACAACGTAAGAAAGAAAACATGAGATTATGAGCCTGCCTGCATATGCATACATACGTATTATATTATACAGTGTTGCGTTTATGCACATACATAGTTAAATTAAAAATCATTGCAACTTTCTATTGCGGGCATTATTAAAATAATGTAGAAACTTATCAAAATGTATGTTATTCGTTCGATCATTTTCGAAGGCCAAGAATATTGAACCTGCTTGTCGACCATGGCATACTCAACGTCTGCTTGGACTATCGATGTGCGTTAGAACTGAAAATGTATATTCGCACATAGCCGTACTGCAGGGAAAGTATTTTACGGTTGCCAATAATCTGTAAGTATCGTCACATGCAACCCGTTGTTTTAAAATGTCTTTAAAATAATCTGCCTGTTCTATCTTTTTTAAATAACTTGCAATTCTTCTCGGGATAGAACTGAAACCCCCACATCCCGAAGATAGGGCAGCTTGTCGAAATCGAGTTTTTCAGCATCCACAACTTCTGTAATAGAATTTCTTGTTACTGAAGCGACGGTTAATTTCTTCAAGAACACTATCAATTATCCAATAAAATAACCAAATTTTCGTTTTGAATTGAAGTGAAAACCTACTTTTTCAGTGACAAGGAAGTGTTTTAGGAGCCTATTCTGTTTCCGTTTCCTTTTCGACGTGGTTTGCTGTTCAAATACTTCGGTATCATCGCTTTCTATCAGCAGCTGCTCTAGTTTTTCTATAGTCTTTCAAAACATCATCATTTCTCTTGTTGTTTATAGGTAGTTTCCATGACTGCATTTATTCTGGAGACACAATCCGTTATACCAACTTATAGAGATTGTAGAAATTTATCTACTGGCTTTGAACATTCTAGAATAATTTTCATCATTACTAGTATAAATCGGAAATCTTGTTTTTTCATAATTTTGAGAAGTCCTTCACTTCGAACGATATCTTCACCATGATATCTTAGAAACATCTTCGAGGACCTTTAAAATCTCCTGATAGCTTTCAAACATGATTTTGGCGACTTTCAAGTGTCCGCTCCATCTTTGCGGTAGTAACAAACCAACTTTTCGCCCTTGGACTCATAGGGCAATATAATGCAGAACACTCAAATAATTGTGTAATGGATTCTTCACTGTCCATAGTGTTAATAACAACAAGGTAAAGTCTATCGTTGGCGGAGTGGACGTACAGGATTTGAAGATTTATTTTCTTCTGCATTATTAAGAAATAGTCGCAGTTACTATTTTTTCGTGCCATCCTGTAGACAAACTTATTCTACTTATTTTAAGTTATTTTTACAAGAAAGCCCTCAAGTATGTATTAAATTATTTGCAGTACCATACGATCAAATATTGCTCGATAGTTACCTCGTCAGTCCACAACCTCTTAGCATATCGCCCCTCATCCCTGCTGTACATTCTCAGCAAAACCCTTGAAAAGATCATTGCCTGCCGCTTCCGAGATTTTTTAGAAAGCAACCCCCCCCCCCAAAAAAAACAGTTTGAATTTCGTCGCCACCGCTTCACAATGAACCCCACCTTCGAACTTCATACAGACTTCACCAAAAGTGCCAACCTGAACGGATGTACGGTTGCTGTTTTCCTAGATATTCAGCCGCGTTTGATAGGGTTTGAAATGAGGCCTCATCCAAAAGCCCATTTCTTTCAACTTAAATCGCCACTTAACCAAATTAATAAATTCTTTTCTTTTTTCAACCGCTCCTGCAAGTCAAAATCCACAACTCATATTCTTACCCCACGAACCTTCTTTCAGGAATTCCCCAGGGATCGGTACTTTCCCCCTATTATACTCTGTTTACTACTACGATTTTCCTATCATAAATCCAACCCGAGCCATAACAAGACTTTTCCCGGATGACACCGCCATCTGGACTACCTAAAATACATCCGTTTCTGCATCCCGCGAAATCCAAATTGCCTTCAACAGCATCCGCTGGTGGTCCATCTTATTTCGCTATCCAAAGTCCACCAGAAACCCTAGATTAGATCCCTTGGATATTGACATTTCTATTCATAATCAACAAATCCCACACCCGATACCTAGGTATCACTTTTCAACATGTATGTGCTCTGAACCTCGATATCCGAGAAACCCTGAAAAAGGCATAACCGTTCCAACCTCTTCCGAATCATCCTAGGCTACTTCCAAGGTTGCGGCTTCCAAACCCTTCTACACAAGTTCAAAACTTTCATACGTCCCATTATCGACTACTGAGCCCCTCTATACGTCAGTGTCAAACACCATCTTTTCTATGAAATCGCAACATGCGAAAGGCAAATTCTCCATCCCATTTTCCGCCTACATCGAGAACATCCCAGTAACCAAGTCCACATCGACTTTCAAACCACTCCAATCAGAGACCGTCTTCTGGAACTCCAACAGAAATACATATCTAAAACTCTCCTCTACGGCATTCCCATCGCCATAGAAACCCTCCAAACTTCTCACAAACCCTAAATTTCGTCCTAGTCAACCAAATCCCTAGAAACCCCCGGAGGAGTCACCCACCAACAGCCCTTCTTTCCTTCCTGTACCCCGATCTCCCAGACAACCTCATAGATCTGAACAATGAGATGAGCACACACTCCACTAATTCCAACTTCCAATTTCATATAATCCGCAACACCAGAACCAGAAGCAACGGAAAGAAACCCACCGCACCCGAAACCAAGAACCAAGAATCAGCACCTGACAGCCGACCATGAAACAGTAATCCACCAAGACGTCACCGACCCAGAAGAAAAAAAGAAAACCCAGCACTGAAGAGGCCAAAAGCCTACAATGGTCCACCCAACAGTCATTTATCTAGCATAATAAAATAAAATGTATTATCTAAAGCTTTCTGAATATACAGGGAATTTTTCTTTTTAGTATACATTGCCTATATGTACACTTTTAAAAAGAACGCGTCAATTACGCCTATTGTGTAGGCAACCAACTATACCGACAACTAAAAATCAGAAGTAAACGTCAATATAGTTGTGAATTATTTGAGTATGAAGGTTATGTAGATGCAGTGTTTATATTAAATAAGTATGTCACCCTGTATACAGGACGCAAAGAATAACTTATTAGTTAAATACAAAAAATCGACAGGGTGATGTTTTTGTAAGGTCTGTGAACATTGCACTTCCTTTGTACAACATAAATACATAAGCGGCAAGGTGATGTATTGGTCAGCATAGTTGCCTTCCAAGCAGTTGATCCGGGTTCGATTCCCGACCATCACAGACTTTTTTTAATTATTATTTTTTGTTATACCTATTAATTATGACTCCTTCACCGTAGCATGAAATATTTAATTTCATTTCTTCGGTTAAAATGTGATTACTTTTAGTTCTTATTTTATGGGAATTTATTACGCATCCTTCTGATTTAAATTTTCTAACAATTGTTTGTATGGTTCGAATACAAGGAACAGGTCTTTCTAGATATTTTAGTGAAAATAAGAATAAATAAAGAATTTCCACTTTTTCGTCTTTACTGTACATGGTTGTATAAAAAACGCAAGAAGACACTAAATAAAGATTAATTTGATTTTTTAACCTTGAATGAATTTAATTGTTTTGGTACAGCATCCTTCAGTTGTCTATATGGTTGGTTACCTATACAATAGACGTAATTGACGCGGTCTTTTTAAAAGTATACATAGGCAATGTATACTAAAAAGAAAAATTCCCTGTATATATTTTACTTCATTTCAATTATCTTGTGAAACTGAAATTATACTACATAACAACAAACAGTTTCTGAATTATGTCCAAACGAACATGCACAAAATGTTAGGTATAAGGTCTAGAGACTCGTCAACCTCTTCATCAGGTAATCAAATGACTAAAGACGTTGTTAATTATTAAGAAAAAAGCTAAATAACTATTACTACAATGTACATAAATTTATCATTTACGTGAAATGATCAACCTATATCGGTCATGAGGCGGCCGTGGGCTAGAGTTTAACACGTTAGACTTCTAAGCTGAAGGTCCTGGGTTCAATTCCCAAAACCGGAACATCGGATTTTTAACGGCCGTTCTCCATCGCAAAGCAATGGTAAACCAACGAGGTGTTCTGCCTAGTAAATCTTCGCTGGAGTAGAAATGTTTACACTTCCTGTGGTTCGGAGCCCACGTTAAGCTGTAGGTCCTCTATGTCTGTGGCGTTCTAAACGCGCAACACAGCCATAGTAGAGAAGATCGCTACATCCCGTAAGAGTTAAAGCACTCGAAGAAGATACCGGTCATATGAAGATAAAATATATAAAAATAATTCCAATTCCTAGATATTACAAAGCAGTTAATCTTCAGAGGCAGCTTTAGACTAGAAGTCTGAGGTTCTATTCCCAGTACCGGAACATAGGATTTCTACCATCAATTCTTCCTCCAAAGGCAATAGCCATTCAGCGAGGTATTCTGTTTAGTAAATCTTCTCTGGTGTAGAAATATTTAAACTTTCCGTGGTTCGGAACCCACGTTAATCTGTAGGTCTTGTATGTCTATGGTACTTTCAAACGCTCAACATAAGCATAAGAGAGAAGACAGTTATGTCTCGTACGAGACAAAGAAGTCAAAATAAGGGATAATAAATATCCTTATAGCATAACCTTTTAGAAGTAGATTATTAAAGAAGTGTCATAGATATGGTAGTTTTGCGTATATAGTTTATATATAGATTGGTTACATTCATGTTGTGGATTCTTTAGTATACTTTTATCGTTTGTATTTGTTAATCATTTCCTCTAATTTCTTGATAACTTGAAGATCGCCAATATACCAAAGAATAGGTAGCATATATTAATATTATTATGGACATCTTAGCTAATATTACTTACCGAAAATTTACTCTATCTTTTTGCTATTTCCAAAAGAGTTGTGTCTATAATTATTTAAATATAGTGTTGTCCGATTATAGTATTGTCGATGCCCTAATTTAATTTATTTAACTTATGATACCAATTATAGTATTAATTGACTCGTTAAACTCACATTCTATTAACGTTTATGACGGCATTATAAGTTTTTTTACAAATTACTAATTTGAAAGATTAAGATTTGAAAAATTTATATCTTTCTCCACATTTGGAAAATAACATTTTCGCAGAGCTGATTGACAATATTCATTCATTCATTTCCCTGTCGGTGTGTGTCTTGGTTTTCAAAAATATCTTTGTTATAACGCAATTTCCGCGTTAATAAAACAGTATCCCAATAACTAGCATTTCCTTGTTTGCGAAAATAACACAGCCATGGGGTTGTTACTGGCATAAAGGCCCCGACCAACAACCCTTATTATATAATATAATTTGATATGGAATTGTATAATTGAAATCATTTAATTATATTTCCACTTAGGAGATTTTTTTAAGTTAGCCGGTGATTGGGTTTCAGTAGTACAGTTTGCATCTAAATATCTTATTTTCATCCACTATTCTGGTCTAATACTTACGAATGTGCTGTTATAAAAACGAGACGAGCTAACATATTACCTTTCGTATAATCTTGATTAGCCGGTGGCAATAATAGCTCCTTAAGGGATTTGACTAGTGCATGGTAAACTATGTAGGATGTTTTCCAAAACTATTGGCAGAAGGGTTTACTTATTTTCAAACCTGCCCTAATTTAACCTGTTTTGGTGAGAAGATGTTTAGAATTAATTACTTTTTCTATAGTTGCTATTTAGAATAACATTATAACATCTACAAGAGTGACTTTAATTCTACACTTACACATTCTTAATTGCATTGCATGAGTGGTATGTAGTTGTAAGCGAATTTGTATAAATAGTAGCTAATTATTGTACAATTGGATTTCTGCAAAAATTGATTACTACTTCATAATTCGTTATGGTAATTTAGTGAATATTCTTTGATCAGGTAACAAGGTTGCACATCAGTTCGCACACCATTTAGGCATTGAAAGCAAATGAGCACACGTAGGATCTAATCCAATTACATAGAAAAATTTAAATCAACTTTAACCCAGTTTACATTATTATTACATACAGGTTGGTAATCATGAAA
Source organism: Limonius californicus (assembly GCA_014611495.1). Taxonomy (NCBI): domain Eukaryota; kingdom Metazoa; phylum Arthropoda; class Insecta; order Coleoptera; family Elateridae; genus Limonius; species Limonius californicus. The sequence goes on from JABXWE010038324.1 coordinate 9,103, forward strand.
ACAATGCTGTAATTCTGTGTTTAATAAGACAGCCTACTTTAAAGAATTAAAGAGTGACAGTATAAAATAAAAAAGATAACGGTAAACTGAAAGAAGCTCCTAGTGTAGATTTGCAGTACGGGTTTTTGGTTGGAAATCGCATAATTTCGGTACTGAGAAATCGAAAATGACTAACCACATCTAACTTGTTTGACACGACCTGCTTTGCAAGTATAATTTGGAATTCAAGATCCATACGTTGCTCAAATTAATGGTTATATTGGCTGTACATAGATGAATAAAAATTTCGTTAAGTGAAAACGTAATTTTTTACGTTAGACGTGTACTTCTTTTTAAATATCTTTTTAAATATGCCATTATATTCCACTTTTACGAGGAAATTCCATTTTTACAACTACTATATTACACGGAACAACTTGTATAACGTGTATTAAAATTGGCGAAGTAATCAAAAACAGGAAGGTTAACTTATGAATATAATATACCTCTTTGTACCTGTTTTTCGTTTGCTCTTCAATAGCAGCAATGATTAATTTGCTTAATTGAAGAATCAACGTGAATGAGGTTACGTCGACAATAATTCGCTACACCATAACCTACTAGAGAATCTCCTCATATTCGGTAGATCAACGTAGTGTCCCACTTTTTAAGATTCCTTGGATAATGATATGTGAAAATGTTTGTTTTGTGTGTGTTTGCCGTTTATTATTCTAAAATAGGTGCGTATTGAATAAAATTTTGCACTTCCAATAATTTATTGTTAAAGACATTTTACTATTGAATACATTTGGAACGGATTAAAATTTTAATGATCTGTTTAAAATGTCCATATGGCCATTCAGCAAGTGTTTTATAATCAGCCGGATACAACGGTGCCTAATTAATTATTTTATTGTAACCTAGTCAACGTGAAAAGCTGCACAATTTTAATTATTGCGAAATTATGAACGTTTGTTCAACTATAGGATTATCACTTCAATTAACATAACTTTAATTGGAGTAATTTTTAATTACTTAAAGGCTTCCAATGCATATTTGGATTCTATAATATTTGCAAGAACTTGTTACGACCTTAAACAACTAAAATTAAGATTTTTTACCACAATTCAACTGCAATATAATGTAAATTTTTTCGTGTTATATCCATTAAATATAATATTACAAAAATTATTTACAATATTACAAACTATAATCCGCAATAATTAATGTTGTGAAATACGTGAAAATAACAATTATTTACATATGCATATACATATATATTTAGTATGGAAGTATAGCTCCTTGTTTCTACCTTAGCGCTGAGGAGAAACACGTGACACAGAAAAAGCCAACGCCCAACAGTGGGCTAATGAATCAATCCTTAATTTTGCTGTGTCTCAAATTCTTGCCATTAGCTCAAATAATATTTTATAACTATAAGTACCTAAATCAAAGTATCGATTCTATAGCTACAGCCCCAAAAAAATCATACATTTCAGAATTATTAAAATTGAAATTCCAGTATTAGAACGATTTGTAATGCGATGTAATACATCTCTAATACTCCCGAATAAGTACAACCTTGTATTGACTTCAATTTTTTACAGATGTTTTTGTTAAAGTGTACAATGTTTACACTGTAGCTAGCCACGTTGATAACGTATTAAATTTTGCTCGTTGTAACCATGGAATACATCCAAGTAAACAATGCAAATTCAAACATTTATTTCGTAAGCGTTCTTATATCCGGCATTCGTTGAAAACGAGCTCGTATTAAGTTGGAGTATCATAAATCGTCAACAGCCGTTAAATCCCACTGTTGGAGATCGGCCTCTTCTCTCCCATGTATTTCTCCTCGGCGATAATGTAGCTACACGCGAGCCCTACAGTTATTATTTAAACGACAAAAATTTCAGAGAAGACTTTTGGCATTAAGATCCCACGGTTGCTAACCCTATTGGGTAATTGTGTATCGTGGGTTGCAGCACAAGATTTTTATTGATTAGGGAATCGAACCGAAGCTATAATCAGAGTTTTCCCCAGAAAGCAAGCGTTCTACCAACTGAACTATCGCCATAAATTGCGGAATACTTTTATTATTATTGTACTCATTGTTAATATTAACCCAATTTAAATTTTTATATATAAACGTAAGTGTAATTTTTCTACGATTCCACCCTATCCCATAAATTCCTACCCACCTACTGGCATGGGGTGGGCCTGGCGTAATCCAGGATTGACCCTCCAGTCAGGTCTGTGTCAGATGATGCCGATGATGATGATGATGATGACTTACACTTCTACTAAGACATTAAATACATAAGCTTTGGAAAACCGCTTACCACTATGATATTTAGAACACAATATTATTGACTTGGTGAAGGACCTACCGTCCTCAGCCAAGTTACTGTACTTAGTTCAAGTTCCTACTGAAGATGGCAGCTAATTTTGCCAAAGTTAATTTTGTTGAACCACCGTCTGCAGTCAATCGTACATTAAATACACATTTGTGTGTTGACAGAAAGTAAATAAAATTGAAGAAAGTATCATACCAGCTTTAGGAATTTATTTATTTATTGCCTTTGCCAACTTGACTAAATGCATGGAATTAATGGTCATTTTCATACTTCATCACCAAAGAATATTGTGGAATTGAGATATCTACACCTATAATCTATCTATTTCTTGAATTTATTTAGTGTGAACTTTTTTTCTACTAATAAATATCTATTTTGAGCGATTGTGTCTCGTAAACGGGGTAAACGAGACCAATACGTCAAAGGGAATTTAGCTGAATTTAGAAAATAAACTTCTGCAAAGCGTACACGATTATGCATACATGCTGTATTATAATATTATATAATGTAATTAAAATGCATTGTGTAGTTTAACAATGTTACAGCTTCAGAGATAAATTTATAAAAATAAAAATATGTATTTACATGTAAACCAATAGGTTGCCACAAATATGGCGAAACTACCGTATATGGAATTGCCAAAGGAATGTGAAAAAATTCGTTATATACAAAACTCCATATGTGAAATAGCTACTTTCTTCTTTTTCCCGCCTCTGACGAATTCAGTTAAAAATTCAACTTTTCACACACACTTAAACAATTTCTGCTCCGTTTCGCCATTTCATTAATTTGGTGATACGAGTACACTATGCAAGAATGCAAATGCAACAGCAAGCTCATTTTGTAAAATTGAATGTACAAGCTGAAATGCAATTGTACGTGTATTTATTGATGACTAGGGAGCACACGAAGGTCTGAGAAATCCGCAATGACGGCGACAAAGTAAATTACAAATTCCCAGAAAAGTATAATACGTCTAACATTGCAATACAGGACTTTGTTAGCTGTAAAAGGAAAAATAGTTAAATATAAATAATAATGTTACAAGTACTGTCTTCGTCAGAATCCTTGAAAAAATTAGTTAAATGAAGAAATTCCCAATATAAAAGTTCGAAGTAGAAAAGTTCGATT
>JABXWE010038325.1:0-18512 GCA_014611495.1 Limonius californicus
ACTATTTTCAGGACGTTATCCCTCGAAAGCCATCTTACTTCCGTGTGATAACGAAGGTTTGCGTATAATAAACCCGTGTGTTCACTAATATTTCGAAAAATACCAATCCGCAATGCTTTTTTCTTGATGGTATTTACCACTTTAATGTCATTTTTCAAAACACAATCCATTTTAGAAGGTAAAGCTTTTGATGCAAGAGCTTCTGGATGTAAAAAACAGTATAACTATGTAGCATTTGGCATTATCTTTTTTAATCTGACAATAAGACCAGATCGATGTCCTGCCATAGCCTTGGGGCCATCGGTGCATACAGCAACGCATTTTGTCCAGTCAATCTTGTACTTATTAGAACTTTGCATGAAAATATCGAATAAACATTTTCTGGTTGTACTGACCTCTAATATAGTACAAAATAAAATATCTTCAATGTCCAGTATCTGTATGTTACAAATGCTATAAATTGGGCACACTTAGAAATAATAGTGAATTCTTCCATCTGTAATGAGAAGTACTTGTACTTCTTAATATTTTCAACAACATGTGTTGGAGTATCTTCTGCCACGTCACTTATTCTTCTTTGAATAGTATTATTAGAGAGGGGTATTGCTTTCAGCCTGTGAGCCTGTTTTTCACCAACCATTATTTGCACCATTTCAACACCTACTGGTGAAATCGGATCTTCAGCAATTGTATGTGGCTTACTGGTTTTTGCAATACAAAATGCAATTCGATAACTTGACAGTAGTGTTTTTTCATTAGTGTTTGCTGATGTAAAAGTGGCTTGCTCCTTGTGAAGGAAGTTTCGCTTTCTTTCAAAGAATTCTACCGGCATTTCTTTTGTATTTGGATGTTTGGTATTTAAATGTCGTAATAGCTTCGATGGTTTCACATTTTCTTTTGACAACACTTTCGACAGAGTGCGCAGTGGGGTTTCTGGGAAATAATGGTAAAAACATATTTGAGATATTAATGGCGGTACAATCTATTTTTCTTTGCATTTTTGTTACTACCAGACGCGGAAGGTTCTAATGGCGCTTTAAAAATGTTTACATCTTTAACAAAACGAGTATACATCGTACTTAACGAAAAATATTGGTTATCGAGTTTTTGCACTTAACACACAGCAGTACAGCACACAATTTAGAAATGATGACAATCTCATCGCGGTCCGGTGCTTAAATAAAGCAAAATGGATTTTCCAAATTATTCCAGTGCCACCTAGCACCCTCCCGAATATGGTGGAATTTCCGGAAACACGGAGAACAAATAAATAAATTGGGTTACTTGGTAATAGATGGCGTAAGTTGGCCGTTTAGCTGTTTATTCTGAATGAAGTTGAGTACTACAAGAGGGAAGTCGCGAGAAAAATGTTGGCTAAAAGGGGGTCGCGCTTTAAAAAAGTTTAGGAGCCACTGACTTAGATCATCTGAAATTAGTACGATTCATTTTAAATCTATGAACCTTGAAATGGTTGCCAATACTAGTACTGTCTACTCTAAATCTGAAAATATTATCTTGTAATAATATTTCCATGGTGTGCGATGTTCACGTTTCATATTTAGCATCTGCTGTATTTAAATAATAGTTATCTATAAGTTTCTATATGAACCAATATTTCAAACGAAACGCAAATCGGTTATTTTAATCAAACGTTTGAATCTTCTAAGGAAGTATTGACAAAAGTAGTAGTATACATACATAGGGAAAACAAAAAGAGGAATTTTTGTCTAACTAATCTGTAAATATTCGTGGAAATCTTGTACATAATTACGATTGACATTTTAAACTGTCCTAAATAAAGCTTATAATAATTTCTACGTCATAATTTATTCGTAAATATTAATTCGTAAAGGCATAATTTCAAAATCAATCTAGCAGTGAATTGTGCGAATGTATGTTAATCCGATCTAATAATTATCAAAAACTTTACGGTTTTCTTCGCTAATTTCTTCTCATCTTAGTAAAGTGAAAATTAATTTCCATCTAAAATAATTAGTTAGACGAACCTCTTCCTATGGAATCGATTCTTTTAAAATCAAGAATATGTTCTTCACAATTTCCAATTCTTGAGACAAATAATTTGTAGTTTATTTGCAGTGTTGAAATATATAAAAAATAAAATATTTTAAGGACTAAGAGTCGAAATCATAAGCGAACCTTGAGAGATTCTCACCTAGCGGTGTTTTACTAACCTCACGTTTTGATTCAACTATTCTCACACTTACTTCCACCTTGAAGTAACTTATAAGTATGTCACAGTTAAGCTGTAACTAATTATTAATTAATTGGGAGTTATTAGAGTTACGTGTGATACTGTAACCCCTATTAAAAGATCATTCAAAATAGTCACAAACTGACGTAAGACTCATCGTTGCTTAAACACACTGTGCGCGTCCAACAATATGAACATCACAGTTTGCATATTTCTTACATATATACTTTAAGTGCTAGATAAAGGTGTACGATTGGTGCCTTCAGATACTAAGCAGTTCTGTCTCCTTCATTCGTAATGTATAATACAAATTTCCTAAATGTTCTTTACTGATTAAATTTACTAAACAAAATTAAAGGAACTTTATAATAACAAAAAACACGAAAAAAATATTTATTTTATAGAATTCATTAATACTCGAGATCAGGATCGGGCTTTCATGTGTATCGCAGATAATGCTCACTTTTAACATATTATATCCATAATGTCTAGCGTAGCCAATTATCATTAAAGCAGCAATGAGTCTCACGATAGTTGTGGTTAATTTGAACTAAACTAGAAGGCTTCATAATAACAACACTAAAAGAGAAAATAGTAGATCACATAACTTTTTAATTGCTAAGACAGAGTTGGGTAACACTGAAGTGCCCCGATCGGGCTTCTTTTCATATAATTCTCAGGTAATGCTCACTTTGACGTATGATGCTAATATTGTCTGGCGCAGCCAACGCTCATTTTAAACAACACTGAGTTTCACGATAGTTTGTGAGTATTCGGAACTAGATTAGAAGATATTACAGTATCAGCAAATAAGTAAAAATAATAGATATCATTACTAATTAACTTAAACAGATAGAACTTAGCAACACTTGAGGGCACCGATAAAGCTCACTTATCTAATCCCCAAGTAGTACTCAACTTTAACGTACGATATGTATTTTTTCTGGTCCAACTAGCAAATCGTAAGTCAACTGGTAGCTATTTTGAATTGTCTATTAATTAGTTAGTGTAGTTGAAATTTTAATCAATTAATAAAATTAATTATCGTGTAAAAAGCACCACACAATTTAAATTAAACTGCAGATGAGTGACCACTAAAGGCATTATAAATTATGTAACATTATTGTATAATACTAATTATACAGACTAAAATTGAACACAATCAGATTTTAAAATATTTCTGCACATCTAGCTATTACCTATAAATTTCCATGTTCACCAAATATTGAATAAAACGTATAAAACGGCGTTATATAATATACAATGCCTGGTGTATTTTATTCTTCATCTTCGAGCTCACAAAATTCTACGATAGTGAAAGGATTGAGAACACCACACGGTTATTATGTAATCGCCTTAAAGCTAATCGAATCGACTGATTATTGACCTTAACTGAAATGCTATTCAGAAAGTGCCAGAGACTTGTACATTTCAGGAAAAATTTTCGAATACGAAGATAAATATCAAGAAAATACATTTCAATTTCTTAGCTGCAATCCTATATTGTAAGATTACAAACAAGAGTTTCATATTTCGTACTTTGCAACCAATGCACAAGTTTTAACATCGCCGTATTCAAGTGACCCTGCGTAACCTACATTTAGTTTGTAGAACTCTAGAAACTTGATTTCATTTACTTTTGATGATATTAGATCTGTACGTATCATACCAGTAGTTTTTACAATAATACTTTCCTTAAAGAGACTTTAAATGTTTCATCATTATCTTTCTATCTATTCACTTAGAAAAAAGTCTAATAATCGAATCGAATTTATAATGAAATATTTAGATTTTGAACACTACATAAGTGTAGGCCCAACTTTAAATATCTGTTATGAATTTTTTTTTTATTTACTAATATCTTAATGTAAATGTCCTGAAATATTAAACCCATTAATGTTTCATTTAAGTAACCGGTTTACTTTCAGGAAAGGCCGATTTATTTGGAGATGTAAATGAGTAACAAACTATTACGTTTGTAGGCTAGTTATTTCCGGAACAGCGTAACTGGACGAGTAGAAATTATATTTCTATTATATAATGCTCACCAATCAACATCGCTATAAAATTGCAATAAATTTATGAAATATTCTACAAAAGTACTGTTACGCAAGCAAACTTTTAAATTATAAATTAAACATTGTAATCGGTAATGTAAAACCGTTGCAGAAGTTTAAAGGTAGCAAAATAAATTAGCATACAGTGTGCGTACGTGTTATTTAAATGTCGGCTAGAATATCAAAACATACTTCCTGTATCCCACGTGATAGTTGGGAATTACAAAAATTAGGAAGTTCTTGAGACTTGTCGAATAGGAAATTTGCAATTTTATAATAGAAATTTGTGAAATTTACAATTTATAATAGTTAAATTACTTTTAAAAATTGAGACTAAAATTTAGTAACTAGGAAACTACATGCGAAGGAATGGAATGCAAAATTGATCAATTTTGCGGCGGCTAAAATTGTAATTGGTTGTCAGGAGTAATATTATTGTGGGGAAACACGCTGGTACCGTACCGCCACCTTGTTTTACGAGACAGCAAAATATTTCAAACCAAAATTGATTTGTTCAGGACAAATGACAAATTAGAAACTTTAGCACATTTATTTGAAGATAGACAAACTATTCTTGTATGAAAATTTAGTCACGTGCGATACGTGCGAAAAATCTATGCTTTTAAGGGACTCAACTTCACAAAAAAGACTAAAAACTAAAACTAAAAAAAAGAAGTGAAGCCAAAATTTATCAATTTTTGCTGTAGCTGAAATTGTAGTAAGGGTTCTTTTATTCTGGGGGAACTCGGTGGTACTCGCAGTACTTTAGCAAAATTATTTGAAGATAGCCGAACTATTCCTGGATTGTACTACCCATATTCAATCATAGGTGCTAAAAAGCCACGTTTTCTAGGAGCTTAACTTCACAAAAAAGGCTAAAACGATCAACCAATTGATCCAGAGGCACTTCAGTTGAAAATAGGTTCGCTGATATCAACAATGTCTATTTTAAAATTTTTCATCAACACTTCCCTCACTCTCAGAATAAAACGTATTTTTTAGTTGCCGCAATTAAAAAATCACCAACGAGCGGGTATAAGGTATAAGATAATGCGGTCCAGTCTACCAATTAAAAAGTTTGTTTGAAAAACTTGCCAGTGTGCGGCAGGCCTAACTCTTGCAACTTGCTGTATATACTATACTAGTATCTTCAAGCGAACGTGGACGAGAATTTTTGTGAATGTATTTGAATATTAACCCAACTAGAATTTCATTACTGACGAACATAGTTTCCGCTATTCTGATTCTTAAAATTGTTGGTCTACCTCCAAACGTTTTGACTCAAAAAGCATAGAGTTTCGTGGTTGCTCCGAAAGCGACATTCGGATGTAGATACCAATAGCAAAGAATGCAATCAAGATACTGGTTCGGACGAATATTTGGGATTAATACAGCAAACGTATTAAACCAACAAACCGAAAGAGAATAAAATAGATAAGACAGAAAACCAAAGTAATAGGTGCAGCAAGACATAGCTTCACTCAAATGAAGATTTTGTGGCCACACATAAAGCAAACCAACAACAGATGCAATAAGAAAATACAGTTCGGGAGACAATGACAGCTAGCCGAAATAGAGGATATTCATAACTCAGACGACAACAAAAGATCTACAGGGCTACAATGTTGAAATAACACACAAAACCGAGAACATTGGAGAAGAATGGCGGAGGCCTTTGGCTAAAAATGACGAATGAAGCCTAAGAGAAGAAAGGACAAGTGAACAGTTTGATTTTCTTATATCGCAATTAAACCTCTTTTCGGGACTTTATTTTGTTAAGGGCATACTAAATTCCGCATATCCATTCGACATAAAGCAGAGGCATATCTATGTATAAATCGTTAAGAGGAGGAGAGGGTGCAATCGCTTTTGACTTCTTTTTACTTTTCGTCTTAAAACCCAACCTTATGAACAGAACCCTTTTGTATACAATAAAAGTATTGGGAGTAAATACAATATTCTAAGCAATGACGACTTACCCGAAAACTTAAACATGAAGAACAAAATATGGTCATCCAATCCTAACTCTGAAAACAGATATGCCCAACAAATCAACAGAAACACTATTAAAATAAAATTCTTTACAATTCTGTATAAGCTAGGAAGAAATGTGACCCAATTAATTATTTATATCTATTAAAACATTTTCGGTAACTAATATTTTTTTTAATTTCATTTATACGTAGTCACACAACACCCTGTATTGAATTTTATGTAAGATACAAATATGCTGCCAAGATGAAGGCGATTTTTTCATATATATTAATGAGAGCAATATGTTTAAGAAGCATGTTACGTAACAGAGCAGTACCTTTATTGCAGCTTTTGTTAAGCATATTAATTACTTTCGTTGACGTACTTAAAACTGCTTGTAAATTACTACCGTCCAACCAAGTGTTCGCAACGCATATAAACGATACCTTGACATTGAAGTAAAATATAAATTACAAAATTGCGAAAATCCCCACCTTTTTGTGACTCCAAAGCACGTTTGCGCTGGGTTTCCCTCTTCGGAAATCTGACTGGTCGATAACGTCATCGTGGATAAGGGACGCCGAATGGATCATTTCCGATATCATAGCTACTTCCCTTTGTGACGGCAGGACGGCACTAAAAATAATTAAGTTAGAATATTAAACCTAATAAACAGGAAAATCTGAGAGCTAACAAAGAATTGCGGTTTTTCCTTATAGCTAATTAAAAAAAACTGTGACAAGCAGATGAAAAATCGTGTTCCTGCAGAAAAATCACTGGTATAAGCAAAAATAAATATAATTTATATTTTGGATTTTAATAATACATTAATATAATAATATTTAATCTTCCTTCTATAAATATTATTTAATTAGTGTTAATTCACATTTAAAATTTGCATAATTACTGTTTTTATAACAAAACAAAATTTCTACGTATATTAAACCAGTAATTTAGTTTATAACAGTGTATCTCATTAAGGATTTAATATATTTTGTAAAGATTAAATAAATTGAGATAATTTTTTTGTAATATACGTTGAAAGTATGGAAATTTTCTCAATACCCGGGGCCAGCTTGTTCAACAAAGACCAAAAGAAATGCAAATTTTTTATACTGATATTGTTTTTAAAGCGGATGTTAATGTTAATCTCTACCGCTTAACTATTTTATCTCTAAGAATAATTGAAGTCTGTGAAAACTTTCTTAAATCAACATTTTAGTTATAACTTCACAACAACAAAAATATTACACAATTCGGTTTTGCGGAATAATTACCAGATTTATATTCTGTGATAAGGGCTGTATTTCATTTCCTACAGCTTTATAGCAAGTTTACTGTTGTTTTAAATAATTACCATATAATGTAAATGTAGTTTGTGAATTTACAATACACAAATTTGCAGTTTATTAGTTACTATATGTTAATTGTAAAAAATTATATTTCCTCAGTACAACTGTAAATTAAAATTAAATAACTTAGAAATAATAAAATACAAAATGATTTGTTTATTTACGAAAATAATAGATTTAAAAATGTTAATTTTTGTAACTATATATTTACTTCATGTATGGTTTATCCACTATAAAATACTGCTTTTACTCATTATAATTATCTCAACACAAAAAGTCTCCTGCAAGACATTTAATAAATCTTTCTGGATTACTTTTCAAAAGCACTATTTTCTTCTAGTTTTTGTTCAGGTTCGATAATTGCTTGCATTTCTTTACTAATTCTGTTTGGAAAAAACAGAATTGATGTAGATGTCGAAAATCTAATTTATTCATGTACAAAAACTGATGACTAACTTGTTAAATCAACAAACGCAATGGTTGTGTATCGATTAATCAGTTAGTAATCATTTAGTGGTAAATTCGATAAATTAATTTAAATAATCGATTATATACTTTTTTATTAATCAATTTTAATATCTAATTGATCGAGTACCCGATTAATCAACCACTTGCTTAATATATTTCACGATTCATCAACATATTAATTCTTTTTTAATAACTAGTACATCGAATATTCAATTTTTCTACGTTAATATTGTATTTTATTTGACTTTATTAAGCTGCAGTACGTGCATGTGAGATGCTTTGTTAAATATGGGTACACTGGATGCTCGGCAACTGTCTCAATTTTTCGACGAAAAAAGAATTCCGTAAAAAGCAATGTTTAAATTAGTGATATATTCCTATATAACATCCCTGGTGCAAAGCACTTTTTAGGCTGTCACATAAAAAGCGGTTATTGAAACGAAAACCACCAGAGTGCCAACCACAAAAAAATTTTGCTAAGGGCAAGAAGTACGTACACATATAAAACAAGCAAGGAAATTTTCAGTAATACGTTGGCACGATGGTATTTAGTAGAAAAATTGAAAGTCACAAACAAATTAATTCTATAATCATATGTCAAGTAGTCTTGATTGAAAAAATACATCACCATCCTTCTCTTTTTTAATAAGGTTATTATTATTACATTAAGGAATAGTTTGGCTGTTTTTCAGTCAATGCGAATTTCAAGCTGTTCATGCGTTTATATACATTTACTATACGTTAGGAATGCACTTTGGCGATCATGCTTTTAGTAGGGCTTGCATATTGAGGCATTAATTGGACCTTAAATTGCTTCTTAGATAATCGATTAATCAGTTACTTGATTAAGATAATCGATGTGTATTTATTGATTTTTATTATCGTACAGCCTTAATCATAGCTGATTATTCGCATTGAATGTTTTGTAAATAACAGCAAATTGCAGAATATAAACTACATATCTGTGCTTGCATATTAATTTATTAATCGGACCGCCAATTATTTTTTAAATCATTGAATAATCTTCCATTTGATTAAATTAATCGGTTATTTGATTGAGGGACTAGCTGATTACACAATTTTTCGATTATCCAATGATTTTTGTAAATCGACGAACAATTATTGATTTTCATCATCGCACAGCCTTAGTCTTAGGTAATTAATTAATACATCCGTGTAATATTAGCAACAAAAAAATTATATTTATGTTGTATCAAGACAATTAACATACGAGAACTTTTAAAATGTGGTTGGTCTGCACAATCTACTCGTATATTTAAAAAGCATCATATATATATGGGTTGGTTTAGTTATTTATAGACATTTGAAATAACAGAATTGTTAGGGGTATTTCTTAAAATAACCAACTTCAATTTTGTACATTGAATCAAGGAGGGTAGTTTATTATGCCGTGCAATGCATGAGTATGATTTTTGAGACACAATGTTAATATTTATATATTTTTAATTAAATTAATTAAAACAATTAACCCCGACAAACACATATTGTGAAATGTCAAATGTTATGTAGCTAATATCATATGGTGTTAGAATAAAATTTTGATGACAGTGTAGAAAGTAATCTTAGTTTTTTTTATTGGTGTTAATCATCTCTCTGTAGATAAAGAAGTTCCAGCAAACATTCGGAAATTTTTTGTAAACAAGTATTGTACGGATAATTTTGGAGAAGTTTTGACCTCCATAATATCTATGCCGATTAGATACGAAACTTGGCTGTCTGATAAATATGTAACTTATTAATGGTATCCATAATTTTTAAATATACTTTTATAATTTCGATTGGGGTATATTAGCAAATGTTCAGAAATTCTGATGAATCTACTCATATTTTGAAAATCAATACTGAAATTTTGTTATTCGTAGTTTCTTTTTCAGCTTCTTCTTCCTTCATGTTTGGCATGTTGATTTCAAACTAACTAAGAGACCATTTTATGAGAAGATAAGCAAAGCCCTTGCTTTTCCAAACAACTGCTACGCTCGTCCATTCTTACTTTTATGCGTCTTTTTCTGGGTATTTACTTATCTTGTCTTAATTTTTTTCCTTTAAAAGCCATGACTTGTGTCTTTTTTGTTGATATTTTTAATTTGTATTCGCTACGCGACATAGTATATTACATAATGTAATCCGTAGATCATCCTCGTTTTTTATTGTAACGTGTGATTAAAAAGTTTTCAAATTAGGGAAAACTATGAAATTTTTTCTACTATAAACAAACACAAATTTAAGTAACTGTCAAATTGAAATAATTTAATCACCTGTCAAAATGTTTAATCTGGTTGTTGTATGTTTACTTTTTAAAATGCATTTTATTGCGACGAGATAAACGTTGAGGTTAAGTTCACTTTGCGTGTGTTTAGATTCGAAGAAATAAACACAAGGTACGGCCGGTACGTAACATGATAGGTATGATATGCCTTGTAGTACTCACAGCCAACCCTAATTTGAAAACTTTTTGATCGATCGTTAGTATTATTAGAGATCGTCATCAAATAGTAAGCAGTTTACAGGGTTTTGTCGATTTAGATCTATCCCTGGATTTACTCGAATAGTATCTACTACTACTACTAGTATCTACACCCTTGTCTATACTGTTGTTTGTTTGTTTGTTTTATTTAACGTCGGCCTATTCTGCTACTATGGCTAACCACCGATGCCAGGGAGCGATCCTACCACACCTGGAAATTTAGCCTGTTTGAGGGTTCTTTTGACGTGCCCAACAACACTTGGACACGGGGCCTACGATTTTACTTGCTATCCGAGAACAAGGGCCGTTTTAACGTTTTTTTATCGCTCAGAAAAAAACCACCGACCTCGGCGTCCGGATTCGAACCCGGGACAGCTGCGTGAAAGGCATACGGCCAACCTATCCGAGCTACCGGCGCCGGTGTGTCTATACTGTACCATTCTACTTTCTGCGGTTTTCTGTTATTTATTTAATCTTAAAGATACTTTCACTTGAACATCCACCCTTCATCAAGTTACTGCTGTTCTGACATAAATACTTATGTTATGTTTTGTATTCGTATGTTTAAAATTTGCTGTAGACCTGTATGCTGTATTCAGAAGGTTAGTACCTCGGTTTTCCATTTTCAATTATCATAATTCATAACACTTACTGCCCCCTTCTTGAAGAGCGATTTTACAGTTTTCCATGGTTCTGGTATCTTGGATTTTTGCCAGCATTCATTTATTAGGTGCAAGAGTCGTAGCTTGAAAACTAAGTCTCCATATTTTAAGATTTTGACATGTATGACATCTGACCTCGGAGCATTGTGGTTGCTTTTGTTTTCTTAAATACTATATTTAGTTCTTGTACAGTAATTGGGTTCATCACAAAAAGTTTTCTTGATTCATTTCTGCTTGCCCTTCATCATCGGCGCTGATTTCTTGGTCGCACCATAGCTGTATAAAAAGATTTATTCATTGCTCCTCTTATAGTTATTATATGTACATGCGGTACATGCTTCTGCAGTTAATTTAGGTGCTTTATCACCTTGTATATCTTCTTCTATTGTATGAATGAATATTTCTCAAGATTCCATTACTACCATTTTTAAAATATTTCTTTTATTCTTGTATATGCCTTTTGTATGTTCTGTGCTTGTTTGTAAATGGATTTCCTAAGCTTAGGTTACTTTTTGGTTGAAGGTTAGACTAAAAAAGCAATAACCTAATGGTACCTAAAGGTTATACACCTAAAATTTATAAAGAAATTTTAAATTATAATACGTGTATGTGTAACCTTGTATCGATTAGAAGATCCAAGCGTATTAGTACTACACACAATTAGAAGAACCTCCATTTGAATCCTTGCATCAATAGATTACAGGTATGAAAACATCAAAGGATTGCTTCATTAATTTATAAATAAAAAATAACTATGAATAGTATTGATTATTCAATGTAAGTAGGTAGTATCTGTGCATAAGTAACCTTGCCACATTATTAACATAATTATATGAAGCAACTTTGTAGTATACGCATCATTCCACGACCGCCCTTGACTTTTACATAGAAATCGAGAAAAAGCCATGCTGACTTTTTTGATTCCTATTTAATTTTTCGTAATATCTTGACATGCAATCATATAACGGTTATTGGCGTCTTCCTATGTTTGACTCTCAGTGGAGGTTGTACAGGCGGGGTAAGATTGCTACAATAGCTCTACTTTTATACAACTTATGTTCATAAGACCGTATATGTAGTATAATGAACATTTTGCTACCTGTTGCTCGTGAACGTTATTTTAAATAGTAGATGATATCATACATACCTCGCATACTGAATATTTATGCGTTAAGAAAGCTTTTTCTACTTACACAAATCATAAAAAACATCGATTTCTACTAAATTTATTCTGCATGTTTAAGTGGTTTCGTAAATATTTACGCAACTAAATGTAAACATAAGCATCTAATTAACTATTTTTATTTACTTATTGTGGTGTTTAATATTGTTATAAAACTTTTTCGCAATATGAAATTGAAGTAATAATTCAAGAACTAACAAACGAACTGGATATTCATATACACTTTAAATATAATAGGTTTTATATACTACCGAAAAAAATAATTTCGAAATAGTCTCGTACATTATGATACTGAACAAGCATCCCTATGGGTCTGAGAACACAACCAGCTTACTTTAAGAGAAATAAGAAGTAAACGAATATTTAGCATACAGATTATTCTTTTTAAACTATCCGTTATAGAGCAAAGCTTTAGTGTTTCTGAACTCCGTTCCAAACATTTGAACAAATAAAACTAATTCATTTTGGTAAAGTAACATTACACAGTCTTTCTCTTGTCATATGTAGGTCACCCATTGATGCGTTACGCATCAAAGTTTAAGCATTTATTGATAAATTAACGTGATTTTGTAACATATGTTAATTTTGTTTGAGAAAATTCTGAAACCGAGTTGTAATTATATTTAATCAGGAAGGCTATGATATACAAGAATCAGTGATCAAAACCAATACCATTATATATGGCAGTGATTTAAGCATATTTCACAAAACATAATAAATACATATCAAAAAATCCACTTTAATTTGTGTACAGTGTATATTGCAACAAATCTACACAAAATGTAATCTTCTGATTTTTTATATCACAAATTTCTAAAATTATTCTTCTGAGGATTACACTAAAACTACATATACTAAAAAAGGAAACTGTAGATGCGTAAGCTAACCAAAAAGAGTACTTTTCGACTAAAAACAAAAATAACTACAAAGTACTCCACAAATAAATACAAATTTAAAATACGACGGTACTTGTTTCCCTTGCCATTTTAAAATATTTGTGCCGGTGGGCGTTGCGGTGCCAGACACTATTAAATGTTTGGTGAAACAATTAGTATTATCCGTTACTCATTCAAAATTTAAATTTCAAATCCCGTTCTACATCTTTACTAAAATGTTTAATTTTTCCCTACATGTATAAGCCCACACAAATATATGGTACCAAAGCGCTTGATGTTTTGTGGGACGTTAGAGGGAGAACTAACTTTTTTATACAGCCGTATATACATTTCTTCCGCAGCAATGTACAAAATTTAACAAAACCTGCACCTGATGTTAAATTGTAATAGAATAAGCATAACCTTTTAAACAACTTGCTATAAACGTTGTCATGCAGGTGACCATGGTAGCCAGAATATTAGTTTCCGCATTCAATCCAATGGTGCGGCTACTGGATATTGAACCAAGTTGTTATCAGACATCCATAGTGAATAGGACCCCCATCATGTTGTAATCATACTTAGGCACCCCTTCTAGCAAAAAGATTTATTCAAAATCCAAATGTATGTCGCTCGCAACGTAAAAACAATATATTGTATCAGGCAGGATGAAAATATTTGATCACTAACAATCCCAACCCATAGCAATAAACGCAAGTGATATTGGCATGTGGTTTCACAGTTATTATGAACTATTATTATATATGAATTTCCCTACGTCCACGTGTAAATTATGAAAATAATGCAATTAACAGATATAGATTTCAATTAAGTTGTTTTTAAACGAAACTGGATGTATTTTTTTATGACTTTATATACAACCCTTTGTTCGTAACCCAGTACCAATTTAGAATCGAGCACGCTGTATGAAGTTTTTTTACTCCAAATTGTATGACTCCCTACAGTTACGACCATACATTTTAGATTACCTTATACAGGGTTTCCCAAATTAAATAATATACCAATGGGATTTCGAAAACGGTGAGAGATACAACTTCAATTAAATGGAAACAAGGAGACCACACTCACAAATAATAACAATTATTTAATATATTTTAAGTTTTAAATAGAGTCTGTAACCAAATGGAGGGTTCTAGAAATTAGGTTTCCCACAAATTTTTTGGCATAATAGATTTCGAGATAGAATAGCTGCTGCATATATATTTTTATGAAACCCATATCACAATTTGGCATGATTAGAATGGTAATTCCCTATATGGGCTGACGTACAGATTTCTACAAACTTTGGAAATATTTCGCCAAAACATCATTAATCTATCGTGCGTTAACTACCAATAATGACTGATATTTTAGTTACTTTACAACAAAAGAATCTATATTGAAAATTGTAATGTTGTACATACTAAATTGGTTTTTATAAGTAAAGCAGTCTCAAGTATACGAGGCTAAAAGGGGTTTTCAAAAACATTATTTTAGATTGTGACAATAAATATGTTAACCGATACATCATTAAAAAGAGAAAACTGAGATTTTTAAATATGCCTAATTAGCACGAGTTTTCCACTTAAAAAATGTAAGCAACGAAATTTTAAAGTTTTGTCGAGCCTACGGTTTATACAGGGTGTCCCAAAACCTACTGGCAATATTTCAAGAATGAATTCCAGAACTTATTTAGAGTCGAAAAGTCCATATAAACATATGTCCTAAACGTAACCGTTAACGAGCTATTGTTTATTTCATAATTTATGCGGCTAAAATTTTAGTTCAACGAATTTTATGAAATAAATCGTTTTTTAATACATTTTTATTATTTTATTTACAATAAATGTATAAAATTATCTCCATTGTGTTCGATACACAAAGCCGCACGTCGCAGAAAAGATCGCTGCGTTCTTAATATGGTTGCTGGGTTATTCGTAATAATATCGGCAGCCGCTATAATCTTTGGCGTAATTCTTCTACTGTGTGCACTTCAATTGTATAAACAATCTCTTTCATCTGACCACAACGATAAAAATTTAATGGATTCAGGCCCGGCGAACGCGGTGGCCATACTACGGGTCCTCCTACTCCAATCCATCTTCCCGGAAAATGTGCGTTAAGCCAAATCTAACACGAAGACATTGAGGTGCTGGTGCCCTATCGTGTTGATACCACATTGCACGTCTAATATTTAATGGCATATTTTCTAGTAATAAGGGTAAAGAGTTTTTTAGAAAATATTCGTAATTCGCACCATTCAAACGGTGTGGCAGTTCATATGATCCAATCAGGCGATCATTAAAAATACCAATTATCATATTAACACTAAATCTATGTTGAAAATGCAAGCGTCTTCTTAAATGAGGATTTTCTGCATGAAAATTATGATAATTATTGATACCATCTCGTGTGAAAGAAGCTTCATAGGTCCATAAAATATGCGGTAGGTTTGATTATTTTGTAACCAATTACAAAATTTTAAACGAGCTTCAAAATCATTACCTACAGCTTGAACTCTTTGATTATGATATGATGTAAACGAGCACTTCTTATTATTCTCTAAACCTGGTTTCTACATATTCCAGTACGTAATGCAATTCTTCGCACGCTTAAAGACGGATCTTCTTCTAATAAATCAAGAACTTGTTCACCATCGTTTATGGGTCTACCGACAACTCCTTGGCCGACTGCATGTCTTGCATTGAAAGTGCCATGTTCCCTCAGCTAACGATGTGAATTAAAGAAAACGGCACGCGTAGGGAGTCTTCTATTGGGATATATTCTACAATATGGTTGTTGTGCTGCTAAAGCATTTCCATCGTACAGACCGTAAACATAATGAATATTTGCATATTCTTCATTTAAAAATAAGATTGACATGGTGAATCGCTTGGGAATAAGGATACAAAGAAGAAGTCAATAACTTCAGTATCACAGTAATAAACTGACAAGTTACAAACAATAATTTGTTAAAAACGATGTTCAAATGATACCAAACAAAAGCGCGATCATGGCAAGTAGCAGTATTTCAGAAATCCGTTGAACTAAAATTTTAGCCACATAAATTATGAAATAAATAATAACTCGTTAACGGTTACGTTTAGGACATATGTTTATATGGACTTTCGACTCGACTCTAAATAAGTTGTGGATTTCATCCTTGAAATATTGCCGTGACGTTTTGGGACACATTACTATATTATAAATTTCAGGAATTATATGATATACGAGTCCGGCATCGGTGAAGTTGTTGAAGTGTCTTACAATTTCTATATCTAAATGGAAAATATGAACAAGAAATAGAAAAACCAGCAATCATGTGTGAGTAACAGTGTATCCTTAATTTGAGAGTGGGCCAATTTCACTATGACGCAGCTCGTTACAACAGTATGCACGTTCGAAAAATCGACTTAATACAGCTATTCAGTTATAACCGGTAGGCTGTGAATTATTTCAAAAATACAGAAGCATCAATAAATTGTCCCTATAAATGTGCATTTCTCCCATGTAACTTAAGTGGTATCCCATACAGCTTGCGACTCACTTTGAGACAACCCATATGTATACCCATACGTAGCAATGAATTGAAAAGTAAGAAACAGGTGGAGTAGACTTTAAAGTTTAAATGTTTGGATTTTATGGCCTGATTTACTTGTGCAACCGGTTGTAAATGCAACATCTTTCATTCTACCATTATTGTGACATATAAAATACTTGTTAGACTTTTTCATTCTAAATTTTCAGTAGTAATTTTACAAACTTGCTTAGTGCCCTAAATCTTAGATATCATCTGCAACAAACCGGTGCCGTAAAACCGAACGACGTACAGTAATCGTAAGATATGTTTAATTTCTTCAGGTACACCTAGAAAAAGTAATTAAACCAACGAATGCAATAATTTAATATACTTTTTTTTATCATATATTCAATTAATTGTTGTGTTCCTACGCACGCATTAGAAAGTGAAAATTACATCCGGAGCTGACTGTTTATAATGCAATGCGGATCAAGTAAGCTTAAATGAATTACATATAACCTTGGATGAAGCATCTAGGATGCAAGGCCATCCAGTTTTATAGCCTCCACGAGCAACGGTTTACGTTCATGAAACACCTACTACGGGGCATCGCACCCTGCAGCTTACGCACCGGTTGTACCATTTGAAGCTTTTTTGATAGTAAAAGAATGCAGTGGGAAAAATTAAATAAGTGTTGTTCTAAAAGCCGACTAAACGCTCTATGCTCGTTTTGTTTTGTATATATAGCCTGACTGATTTTTCACATTACAACTTATATCTCGGCTATTAGAAGAAATAACAAAAAAATTACATTTAAGTCCTAGTGCTTGTGCTTGTGCTTATTAAGATGGTCCCATCAAAAATACAATTAGATAGTAGGTATTTGCGTTATGTTCAAAAATTTCAATACATGTATTTGCATATTTCCAAAGAACAATTTATTCTAAACAAAAAGTTTGTATTGATGAATGACTTGTAATTAATAGATAAATAACCGTAAATTGTCTTTTTAACCATATGCAACACCTCTTCATAATTCAAAATAATACTTTTACTGATATCTTGAGCTTTGTAATACTGTATGAAATGAAATGAAATAATACAATTTTCATAGAGGTTCAATTACTGGTAGTATTAATTTTTAATTATATACTCTAATCACCAATTAGAATTATAAATAACATCAAAAATAAGTAAGCATCATTTTTCAAACTCATATTCTTGTTATATGATACATTACGGGGTTCTACGTGAGGTCCAATTATTAATTTGGTTAATAGTAGTTCTCATTGTGTTTTCTCATTATTCCATATTTTTAAGTGCAATCGCATTTTTATAATACTATAAAAAAACTCCAGCAGTATAAAATCAGGTGAACTTGGGACCATCGAATAGATCAATTTGTTCCACTTATCACCCAACGTATCGTTTAATAAATTTTTAATTTGTTTATTGTTTCTTGCTTTACTTCATTGAATTCATATTTATATTTTAATAATAATAATAATAACAATTTCAGCAGGATATATTTACTTTTTTCCACTACTAGTAGTAGAAGATGCCATTATTTATGTCGTTTTCGGGTTAAGAAGATGAATTTCTCTCCTAGTAGGAGATAATTTTTCATTAGCTCCTACTAGGAGATAAAAAAACAATTGACGATAGTGACATTCCTTGATACATTTTTACGTTGATGACAGCTACAAAATTTGTTGGTTAATTTA
>JABXWE010038326.1:0-11781 GCA_014611495.1 Limonius californicus
TATAGTTTCAGAACTAGATGGGATTAGATGAAATTAAAGTTACGTTAGCTTGGGCGAGAACAGATTAAAGTCAGCTAAGTTTGAGTTATATTAAATTAAGTTAGGTTAGATTGAAGTTAGATAATCTTAGATGAAACTATTTAAAGTTAAGGAAGGATAGGTACATTTATAATTACATTAGGTTAACATTAGATTGAAACTCTTAAATTTAAAGGCAGATTAGGTTAGATAGATGTTATGTTCGTTTAGTTTTGCCGCTTCATAGGAATTAAAATTCTGTTTTAATTGCCGTTCTTATGTTGATCACAATTTTCATTATTTTCGAAAATTAAATTTATGGGAGGCCACTTTCGAAACTTAATCGAACGTTTGACATGTTTATTTAGTCTGTTAACGCCGGCCAAAAAGAATTCTTAGGCCACTTTTGTCAGCAGCGCGTGGCCTTAGCAATGTTATGTTTCTCGGAAGTCGCACGTGTGGGAATTTGTTCTTGAATTATTGCACCATATTTCGCAATGTGGTGTAATATTTTTAGGCCGATGCATGTTCGCGTTGCGTTTCCTCTTCAGTCGATTTTCCACCTTCGTTCGGCTCGGCCACCCAATTCCATCTTGGGGACTGTAGATAAATTAAGAAAAATAGTGGACGCTAGACTTTGAGAATGAACTGACGTGTTTTTTTTATACCGGGTTGTGTCTCCGCTCTTCTGCTAATTGAGTTATCCTTTCGTTTTTTGCGTTAGGCAAAAAAACTTCGACTTGTGTCGGATTAAATATATTAGCAGAGTGTCAGCTTTTTGCAAAAACAATTCAGTGAAACTGTTTTCTCGACTTGTGTCTGATAAAAGCTGTCAAACCCGTGGAAGTTCTGTTTTTCGAGTCGTTTTAAGTGATTCTCCCGTACAGCGACGGAGATCTTGACATTTGAAATTCCCGTCTCTTCTCTCTCGACGTCGAAAAAGCCCTGGTCATAGTGTTATCTCTATTCGATCCAATCTTCAGACGCGTACCAGGGAGTTTTCCCCGCTTCCCGAAGATTTTAGGAACACCCCAGTTGTGCCTCTCTCTGCTCCCAACCAAACAACACGAAAGTAGGCGAAATTCTAATTGTGTGCTGAAAACTTATCCCAGCTTAATTTTCAAATTTCAAGTTTTGAACTTTTTTTTAAATGCGACGTGAAGCGACATTCTGTCGCCAGTTGTCCTTTCTTCTTTTGGTTAACTGTAAAGTGTATTCATAAATTGTATTAATTTGTAAACTCCGACGCCACTGGCTGCGTAGATCTGTTCTAAGAAATTAAATATTGCAAGCCACTGACGGCTAGCCTTTTTCAGTTCGAACGTCCCAACAAAATTTTGTATTAATTAACCCTAAATATTACCATTTTCAATGTAATCGTTATATTTTTTTTGTATCATGTCAGTAATCTAAAAGAAGTTGAATTATATTATAATAATAATATATTATAATTATATGTACACAACTAGGAAGATTACCCTCCCGTAAGTGGTTTCCGTGAACCGCCCCTACTCCTCTGAGCTAAGCTGTAGGCCTTTTCCATCTAGGATATTGCGGGTCGACGAAAAAAGCTCGTTTGGCCCATAACATAGAGTTACATTTATCTTATAATAATGACGAAACTCTACACCCCATGAAGCAGTTTCATATGCAAAGCGGAATGTCAGTAGCTCTCGTATCCTTGCTCTCACACCCGATAGTGCATGCCAAATTCATGACACGTGGTGTGCATGACGCATTAACCAACCGCATTATATCCCGTGTTCATTCGAACTCAGGTACACAATTATTTAAAGCGACTACATAAGCAACCCGCTAGGCAATTTAAAATCCTAATTTTCCGCACCAGGGCTCTAACTGTGCTCGAACTACTGGACCTACTAGATAAGGTAAAAATTGTATAAAGAGTGTTTATACTGAGGTTACGTTACGACTTAAAAACAGGTTAATAGTTTGAATTTCATTAGCTATTTCTGACGCGTTCAGACAAATTCTAGAGGCCATCCAATTAAAAAAATCGAATTGTATCATAAAAACGAACCACGTAGGTAGAGGTTTCAAGAACTAAATATACGAGGGTTGTCCGTAAAATAAGGTCTCCAATTTTTTTTCACAAAGAAAAACACGTTTATTATTATTATACATTGTTGGAAAGCTTAGACTTTCTACTATTTTTCTACATAATCCCCGTTGCGATCGATGCATTTTTGTTTGCGGTGTAATATTTTTCGTATACCCGTGTCATAAAACTCTTCCGCCGCGGCGCGCAGGTAGCGTACGACCTCTTCTTTCAACTCCTCGTTGGGCCTGAAATTCATCCCACCCAGGTGTGACTTCAAAGCAGGAAATGATGGGGAGGAGATGATAATCACTTGGTGTTAGGTACGGGCTGTAGAGGGGGTGTGTGACGTTATCCCATCCAAATTGGCTGATGAGGTCGGTTGTTGCACGGGCGGCGTGGGGACGAGCGTTGTCCTGATGAAAACACACTTCCTTCGTCAGCATGCCTCTTCTTTTGTTTTGAATTGCACGGCGAAGGTTCTTCAAAGTTTGACAGTAGCGATCATCGTTTATTGTTGTCCCGGTAGAAATGAACTCGCACAACAATTTCCCCTTCCTATCCCAAAACACAGTCGCCATCACTTTGTTGGCAGACAATGTTTGTTTAAACTTACGCGGCTTCGGCGATTCTGGATGCCGCCACTGACGGGACTGTTCTTTTGTCTCTGGTGTCGTGTAATGTACCCAGGTTTCGTCACCAGTGACAATTGAATCCAAGAATTCCTCGCCCTCTACTGCGTAGCAATCAAGGAATTCGCGGGCCGCTTCAACCCGTTGCCGTTGGTGATCTTCGGTGAGCATTCTGGGTACCCACCTTGCACACGCCTTGTCATAATGCAAATGTTCTACCAAAATCTTGTTAATAGTAGTCTTACTGATCAGGGATCAATTTGCACAGCTCCCGAATTGTCACTCGTCGATCTTTAAGCATTACCTTTTCCACTTTTGCAATAATTTCGTCCGAAACCGATGGCCCTCCGGCAAGCTGTTCATCTTGAACGTCCGCACGTTCGTTTTTAAACTCTCTGCACCATTTTCGCACGTTTTTGATGTCCATATACTTAACATAACTGTAGATAAATTTCTATAGGCGTAGTGTCCTTAGCACACAAAAAACTTAATCGCAAAAACACCTGGCGGTAGCGGCGAGTGGAAGCTCCATCGCGGTCGGCTACCAAACCAAGACTAAGCGTCGCAGACAGCTCGGAGTGGTGGGGATTTGTAGGTGGGGAATCAAGCTACACGCCAGTGTTGCCAGATCTTGCGTTAACGCGTTCCTCGCGACTCTAGCGCCTTGGAGACCTTATTTTGCGGACAACCCTCGTAAATACTAATTTAATAAAAAAATATACTAATCTCTGAGTAGTTTTCTTCTGATTAATACATTTCGAAGAATAGATATATGCTGTATTGATTGTTTAATGAGTTGCGGTTCGATGGTGATTTAATCAACTTATCTATCGACTAATTGCATTTCACTGAAATGCTAGTTCGATTAATTATTGTAGCGATGTATTGTTTGGTTTGTAAATTGTATTTGGACGAATTTCGCTTTAGATTAATTACCTTTTAATGAATTGCCATTTCCCTGAATTGATGTAAATGCATAAGTAAATACAATATTTTTAATGCAGTTTTTACTTTATTTATTAGTTTGATACGCATTTTGACATTTTTGTTTAATTGATAAAATCAAGACTTCTAAAATTAATATGGATATTTAGTTCAATTGCATTTCCACTAATTACTGTTTCCATGAATTGATTTACTGATATATTGATTGAGTAGTGAATGGTGGTTGGACTAACATTGCTCTAGATTAATTGCATTTCAATAAGTAACTATTTACTTGAATAAATGTGTTGTTCTATGAATTTAGCTTTAGGTTAATTGCAATTCGCCAGATTACTGTCGATGAAAAGATGTATCGATATCTTAGTTGATCGGTGAATTGTATTTCTCCGAGTTGTCTTCGGCGAATTTTCTTCTTCCCATTTTTGGAGTTCTAAAAATAGCAGTTTAGCCGCTATTGTCTGCTCAGATTTTCTCCAAAAAGCATTTTTTTACTCTGCAGGAGCTCAAACTACCGAATTCCAATTTGTTATGTTATCTCACAGCAAAAACAGCGTGAGCCCATCCCCACAAATCAAATCGCTGTGTTTCTCCACAGACGGGTATTACATGTTCTACAAACTAAACGAAACAAAATCAAACATTGCCATCCATTATCCGCGTTGCTATTTCTGACACTTTAAATAACTAAGTACCCTGCTACCTTCCATTTACATCCGCGCATCTAGCTTATGGGTATTAATTTTCCGTACACGTAAAGACAGTTTGAATTATACCTATTTATGTAATTGTATAGAGGCGCAGGGCATTGCAATAAATTGCTCGTTGTATTTATTAATGGGAACTAGGAGAGGGCACGGTCGTGTATTGCCGTTTTTAGTAACGACTAGATGCAAAGATAAGACATGCGTTTATTTACTGATTAAGGAATAGCCGATGGGCTTTTTCTGTCTCTATTTGGAGGAAACAGATGGAAACTGACACAAATATTCACTTAGAGATCGTCGAGTTTAACTAAACAGATTTTTAAGTGGTTTATGGTTAAACTCTAAGATACTTGTGCGTTTTTTCTACATTACTTGCATACCAATTTAACAGCACAAAGAAGGTAGGTAGAGTAGTGGTTTAAATATGGTAGTAAATGAAGAAGTACAAATGCATACTCAAAACCAGTAATTAGTTTCTGAAGTTAGCAGTTCTGAAAATAAAAGAATTACACAGGCCAGAAAAAAGTGTTTTGTGAAAACTTTTTAAACAAATGCAGCTGAATCTTATGTATTTTTGGGTGCTGAAACCGTATCTGGCATCAGATTTTTTGTATTACCCACAGTTCTTTCACAATATGACCTCCACTGTATTTAAAAATTATAAAAATTAAATAAAAAACGTACCAGATATTGTACTTTTGGTTAATTACAAATTTTATTTAACTTAATTCACAATATATCACTTCAATACATATATTTTAAGTGTTTATTGTTTTGTATTTCCTTCCTCTTTTCTTTTTTAAGCTTCTTATGTAACTTTTTCCCCAATGTGATGCATTTTTTTGTTCCTGGTGAAGTAATCACCCATCATGTTGTCATTCCACCGTCCCCGGTAACGTTTCTCCATTACCTTAATGTCCTGGTGAAGACGCTCCCCTTGCTGTTCACTCCCATCATCTAAGTTGTCAGGGAAAAAGTCAAGATGGTTGTGTAAGAAGTGGACTTTAAGGCTCATCAGGCATCCCAGATTTTGAACATGTCTATGATATTAGCTAGGATAAGCTCATAGTTTGGGTCTTTAACATTCCCCAAAAACTTAGTCACAACTTGCTTAAACGATATCCAAGTCTCCTTCTCCTTTGTAGTAATTTTTGTTTCAAAGTTGGAATCGAACTTAATTTTACGAATGTCACGCCCAATGAAAACCCCTTCGTTTAGTTTGGCTTCCGATAAATAAGGAAATTTCTCACATAAATACTTAAAACATTCAACATCTTTAGGCAAAGCTTTTAGGAATTGTTTCATTAATCCTAGTTTATTGTGAAGAGGTGGCAGAAAAATCTTTTTTTGGTCTACTAAAGTTTTATGCAAACTGTTCTTCTCTCCAGGTGTTAAGGTTTTTCTTGCAGGCCAATGATTTGTGGACCAGTGTAGATCCCTTGCTCTGCTGTCCTACTCACATATAGAACATGGAAACTTAGTAAATCCGTTTTGTTGGACAACATGCATGCAAACAATTTTCAAATATCTCCACATATCATCCAAGCAGGATAGTTATTTTTTTGTAAACTTATGTCTATTTTCGTAAGTTTCAGTCATA
This sequence comes from Limonius californicus, assembly GCA_014611495.1. Classification (NCBI taxonomy): domain Eukaryota; kingdom Metazoa; phylum Arthropoda; class Insecta; order Coleoptera; family Elateridae; genus Limonius; species Limonius californicus. The sequence continues at coordinate 5,959 of JABXWE010038326.1, forward strand.
TGGACTGAATGAGCCACAGGCAGTGGAGCATAAGTATTTCCATTGTTTAAGAGAACAGCTTCTAAGTTGTTTTTGATGAGTCTATGAAAAGCCTCCAGTCTTCGTTGTTGTACTGGATTCCAAATTAATTCATTAGACCACCAATATTATGGCAGTAAACCAAATCCTCTTTCTGCTTAAAAAACTTAGCGAACTGCTGATTTCTTGTTCTACAATGGTGAATAGATGTTCCTGATGCCAACAAATGTTTTTCTTTTAGCCTAGAGCCAAGCAGTTCTGCTTTTTTTTTAGTCAAATCCAACTCTCTTACCAAATCATTTAACTCAGCCTGTGTAAACAACTGAGGTTCTAGATTTTTTGGAAAAAAGTAACTATCATCATCCGGTCCATCTTCAACAAATTCAGGTTCATGTGAAACATCATCACTCATCAATATACTGTGGTGGCTCAGGGACTGGAAGTCCCACACTATGATCGACTGGCCGAATAGCTGAAGGAAGGTTAGTGTAGACAATTACTGTCTTATTTTTGGAGTTATATCCAGTAACATCAATGCTACAAAAATAACAATCGTCTGAATGATTTTTTTTGTTCTCTCCGTACCATGAGTAGTGCAAATCTAAAAGCTGTCTTTGCTTTTTTAGACCATTTTCTAAGGTCTTCAACACAAACATAGGAAACCTTGTGTGGAGCCCAATGTTTTTCTTGATCGCCGAGTTTTACACCAAAATATGCAAAGTATACTTTTTTTTAACAAAGTCTGTAATGTTTCGTTGAAGTTTTTTAACTACAACATCACCACATATATAACAAAAACTGTTAGGACAGTTTTCCAACCACGGTTAGCCATACTTAGAGCACATTGGCAAACAACTGAAAAGCGAGGTTATGTTGACTGAAAAAAAAAACTAACAGCTGTAAGCCAACAAAGCGAACACTGCCAACCTAATTACATTTAGATTTACTGTAGGTATATTAAAAATGCACAGGTATCAGATAAACATGAATTTCTCATATTTCATATAATCAAATGTGAAAAAATGGTGGATGAGACGATATTTTATTATTATTTTTGGACTCAGCACACCCAGAAACATAAAAATCAATCAATATCATTAAAAGGTTTTTTTTATCGTTGGCCTGTGTTAGCAAAACGCGGTGTCGTACAAAGTTATTGAAATTAGCAACAAAATTGTATCCTTAAAACTAATTTTGTACAAATGCTATAGTATCAGAGTATTTGATAGAATCTTATCGATTGTCTACATTTGACTGATAAAATTTGTACAGTTTTTTTTAATTTAAGGTTTAATGTCCACATGGAAACATTTCTTACTACCTACACTCAGAGTTGTCCTCTAGAGAGGCCAGTAAATGCAAAATTAACATGCTGTCGCAATATTTACTTAATGCCCTCGACGAATTTTGAACGTTTAATTTCTATGTAACCGCGAAAGAAAAACAGTCCACAAAATGACCTTAACTGATGAACTTCATAATTTTGTTATTTAATGTTTTTTAGGAAATCCCTGAAAAAGGTCAATTTTATTTTGTAAAAAGACACTTCTTAACGTAAAATTTTTTTTCGGCGCTATGACGCCATCATTAATTTTTTTTTTAATGGCAACCCCACATTTCTCTGTTGTTTTTACTTACGCATCAGTTCAATGGTAATATAAAAAAACTTAGTACATCACCTACTTTTTTTTTTTAGAAATATACTCATAAAGTAAAAAAATTCAGACTTTCTATTTAATGATAATAACCAATCACTACTCTTTAGATTTTGATGTACAAGTCCGGCAGACGATATTTTCCCCGATAGATGTTGTGGACCGTTGAGTAGCCTACGCGATCATCTGACTTAACGCTGTTAGATTTCTTTCTATGTGCTCATATGAAATCGCGAGTTTACATTAGTTATCATCAGCATCATCCGCAGCGTTCAAATATTCCATCGCTGGACGTACGCCTCCCCAAGTTGTCGCCATGTTATGCGATCTGTCGTCGCTCCCATCCATTGTGTTCCTGCGACCTTATTGATGTCATCTCTCCATCTGGTTCTCGGTCTTCCGCTATCCCTTCTTCCCATGCTTGGCCTCCATTCGGTTACCTTTTTGCTCCATCTATCATCTTCTCTCGTCGCAAAAGGTGCCCTGTCCATTGCCATTTTAAGGTTGCGATGCGTCGTGCCACATCCTCAATTTTGGTTTTATTACGAATCCAGTCGATTGATTTTCTGTCCTGTAGTCACACATCCAACATCGACCTTTCCATTCTTCTTGATGTAAGTTTCATTTTTTCAACATGGTTTTAGAAGGAACCAGGTTTCCAATCCATATGTGAGTGTTGGAAGTATGTATTGATTAAATTAAGGTTTTGAACACATTTCTTAGTTTTCCATAAGCAGCCGAAGGTAGCTTTATCCTCCTTTTAATTTCTGCTGCCAGAGTCTCCGTCCTAAAAGCATGTATTTGGCTTAAGTATATTCGTCGACAACTTCTATCAAGTCATTCTCGAGACGAATAGATGCTACATCGTCATCGTTTGCCATAATCTTTACATTAGTAGTCCAAACAAATTAAACGATTTAAAGCCTCGAAATCGTTTAGAGATGGAAAGTATCAATACTGAAATTATTCTGCGTGCTATACAAAGTGTGTGAACACGTGCTGGTCAATGCCAACTGGTGAATGGTGGACAATTTGAATATATCGGGTCTTTTTCATTAAAAATAAATTCTGAATTTTTTAACTTCATGTGTATTATTCTCAACAAAATTGTTATGTGGGGTTCTAATTTTTTTTATATGATTATTTAACTACTATCAAAATAAGGGAGTAAAAAATGGGGTTGCCAGTTAAAAAATTAATGATGACCTCCTAGCGCGGAAACACAAGCCAATAAACAATACAATTTACATAAGGAACTGTCTGTTTAAAAAATAAAAGTGACAGTTTCGGGGTTGTAATAAAACAACTTTACAATTTTTTGGTTTTCAAAAAAATTCAAAAAAGTGGCCGACAAAGCTTATAAAGGGGTTGTTTATTAATGGTCGCAATGTGAACCTAGTGCACTTAGTGCACAATTTTAAAAAGCAGTCAGTGGATATTTTCAAAACTTTTCTTAAAAAAAAAGTTTTGCGGGATGAAAGCGCTGCTGTCTGAAAAGTTTAATAGATCTACTTCAGGATAGCGGACTGTATATTTTAACTTTAATAAGGGGTAACAGTAACCTAATTAGGAGGCACACAAATTTTGAAGTTATCAACCTCTGTGTAAATTCATCCATGATCTTCTCTCATTGTCGTCTCTTTTCCTCTTGTTTCTTTGATTGGATCGTGTATCAAATTATATTCTGTCAAAAATCAGTAACATTTCTACCGTGTTTTATACATTTTTTATTAACATTAAAAATTGGAAGTAACAGATTTTTTTATTCAAAAACCGATGTAAATATATCTTTGAGATATTAAACTAAATTTTAAATACAGGTACTGCCGGTCTCTTATGTTTTTACAACATAATCTTAAACGCTTGTAGAACGTGCATACATATATAATATAGAAAATATGCAAAGATAGATACTAAATTTATTCATTAATCTATCTAATGTAGTGTTAACGATAAACTATTTATTTGCTTAAACGCAAAAATTCCATGCATATATAGTATATATTGTCTTAAAAATACGTTTACAACAGAGGAATGTAGAATAACGCTACTATATTTATATAATTACGAGTTCTCCTGAAATTACTGAATAATTGTGAAAGTAGACGAGGTAATAGTTGTTGTAAAATTAAGTTATGAATATTTTATGCTTTGAATGTTAGTCCAGTAACTGTTAGATAGATTTCATATTCCCTAGATTCAACAATTGGGCAATGGTAAGGAACGGCGGTAACAATTTCGAGTCCATCCACTCCAAGCTTGGAAACCTAATTGATTGTATATCTTCTTGGCGCAAGCAGCGTCATCGACAAGGTTCTCGTCTGTTAAGTCTGAAATAATAATAGCTTTATTAATAAAATGTAAATAAATAATACAATTTGATGTGTGCATAATTTATAAAATCGCTTAAGAAGGAAGTAACTGTTAATGTACAATGAATATATAAACAATTACCTTTACTAAATCAACCGTTTATTAGTTTGCCGTCTAAGAGTAAATGACCAGCAATGGACAATCAGTTGCTGGAATACTTTACTTGATAATGTATGAGTAACAATGAAACCGCTACATAAATATATTAGTTTATTATACGTACATCAAGTGCGAAAAATCAACTGACTGAAATACAGATAAATTAGTTCGTATTTCTTAATTAATTTGGTAACACTGACTTGGTACAATTGAATTTGGGTTACATAAAAGTATGTAAGTAATGTCGTATATTTATCATTTGAAGTGGAAATAAAATCATCTGATATAGTCCTCAATTAATAAATTGATTAATCAGTTGTTATTAATTTAGTGTTAGTGGTGCAGTGGAATTAACTGAACGCTATATAAATGTATCAGTTGATGTGTAAGTAAGTAAGTGGATGAACTAGAAGTATGGAAGCAAAATCTATATCTATAGCAAGAATCGCAAGTCTAATCAACACTTTCTAAAGTTGACGTCTAGAAAAACGTGAAATAGATTGAAGAAGATTGATTATAAATAATTTGTGTTACCATAATTAGGGAGACCCAAAAGCGATGTACGAAATCTGCATTAATTACAACTCGGTCATAGAACATTCAATTCAAGTAGTTGAAAGCCATGAATCAACTTACATGTATGTCGCTAGTTTTTGATTAACTAGTGCTTCCTCAAATGATTAATTGAAACTTGTACTGCCTCAGCTGGTGTATTGAGTGAATCAACTGATATCCACACAAAGAATCGTGCGAATTTTAGTTTTGTATACAAATGATTAATTTCTTCGTCCTTAACTATCCAATACACCACTAAATTAGTGTCTTAGTTAATTCAACATTTAAGTTATTGAGTAAATTAATAAATCAACTACATACTAAATTTATTCTAATTAATAGTATATGAATATTTAAACTTGAACCACTTCGTTATCAAAAAATAACTACACTAGCTTTTTTAATAATCCTTTGTTAGTAGAATAGCCACTAAATAATAAGATCAGTGTTGATTTTGTTATCAACGATCTACAATGGATTAAAGAATCAACTCTAATAATTTATTAATTGATGTAGCAAAGTAGTAAACTACAAATTAAATGATACTGCACTACCAAAACCATCTCCTATACGAAACTTCTACTTAATAAATATTCAATCAATTTCATTAATATTAATTAATGAGATAGTTTTTCTTTAATAAACAGCGAGTTCTAGCAGGCTTAAATTCTGAGAACAATTTTTGATTAATTAATCAAAGGATCTGCTCAATTGATATACAAATAATGAATCAATTCGTTTTATGCTTGTTTACAAATCAACAATGTTATGGTTGTGGAAGACCTAATATATCAATAAATAAGTAGCGCTCAACAATTAAATTACAAAATGATTCACACCAAATCAATGAATCAACTACCACTTATACTAAACTTGTACTAATATGCGTTGTTAACGTCTTACATATCAAAAAAAGAATGAATAAATTGATTTTTTTGTTACACGAACATGAAGCCCTAAACAATGAGAATTAGAGTTGATACTGTATTTATTAGTTGAAGTTAAGTCACTCAACTGATCTACAAATAATAAATCAGTTAGTATTTCGTATGTATAAATAATGATTTTTCTAGTTCTCGCCATATCCATAAATCAATAATTGTCTAATATTTAAGCTGAAATT
>JABXWE010038327.1:0-20233 GCA_014611495.1 Limonius californicus
TTCGTGTTAGTGTTTTTGAGGACTGTATTTCTTACAGAAGAGTGCTACCTGAAGCTTTTAAGGTATTTAAAGGACACCCTGTATATATATATATATATATATATAGGAGGAGGTACAATAAAGGTGAGTTCCATTTCCATAAGCTGTTGGGCTCTCGGCCTTCCACGAGAACCTACTATCAGCTGGATTTGGAAGGTGGCGCCCACTAATTTTGACTTACCCTGTACACAACTAGAAAGATTTCCTCCCGTAAGCGATTTTTGCGAACTCCCCCTGCTCCTCTGAGCTAAGCTGTAGGTCTTTTTCACCTATCCGGTACGGGTCGACGGAAAAGCTCGTTTGGCCCGTAACAGAGTATACAAAAAAAAATGAATCATATCGTATGATCATAAAGATTATGATATTATCCTGCAGAGGGACCTACTGCAACATAGTCGGAATTATACATTAAAAGTGTGATATGCTTCGGTACCATTTTTACACACATAATACTTTGCTTCTGTAATGCAATTTATGAATATACAAATCAAGGAAAATGTATCCTATTATCATGAAGATTATGATATTATCCTGCATGAACAAAGATTTCTTGAAACATAGGCATAATCATACATTACAAGTGTGTCTCGCTTCGGTCCCATTTTTATACGCATAATACTTTGCTTCTGTAATACAAATTATGAGTATACAAGACAAGTAAAATCGTCCTAATATCATAAAGATTATAATATTATCCTGCTTGAAGAGGGCCTTACTGAAACATAGTCAGAATTATACATTAAAAGCGTGTCACGCTTCCGTCCCATTTTCATTGGCTTTACTGCTATACTTAATACAATTTATGAATATATAAGACAAGTAAAATTTATCGTATTATCATAAAGATTATAGTATTATCCTGCATGAAAAGGGACTTACTTAATCATAGTCAGAATAGTTATTAAAGAATTAGTTTTTTAAGGCACGTTTTAAAGCACGAGTCCATGTTTAGAAAACGAGCCGCGCAGCGGCGAGTTTTCTAAAGGACGAGTGCCTATAAATGCCTTAAAAAACGAATTCTTTATACTATTTTTTATACTTTGCGTTTATATTTATCAAAAATTAAAATTTTACTTTAATAATTTTCATTCTCATATTGGGTGGGTTGGTATTAAAGCGATGTTGAATGTTTGAATAAATAAACTTTTGTTTTTATACTTTTTTGATTTGACAGGTTCAATTATTGTGTTCGCGATTTCATAAAAGTAAAATGGAAAACGACGTAATTTCTTGTACACCGCCTGAAATACGCCAAATGGCAGAAAACACAAATGCTGAAAACACTACAATATCAACTACAAATTTACCAGCAGGAATAACTGTTCAGACTAAAGATTCGTGCAATATTACAGTTAATATTTACAAAAACTGTACAATTCAAAAATAACATTCCTATAGCAGGTATGAGTGCATTTAAATTGTGTTAACTTAATAGTATTTTGTAGGTTAGTTTAATTTGACATTTCACATTTTCTGTTCAACTTATAAGTTCAAGTGCAATTGTACCAACCTTTAAAAATAAAATTTTGCGTGCATGTTTAAATTGTTATAAAACCCAAATGACGTCATTCGCGTTTCGTAAGGAAAGCCTTATAAACGCAAAGTATAAAAATATACATTAAAGGTGTGTCTCGCTTCGGTCCCACTTTTAGACGCATAATACTTTGCTCCTGTAATACAATTTATGAGTATACAAGACAAGTAAAGTTTATCATATTATCTTAAAGATTTTGGTACTATCTTTCATGAAGAGAAACTTCCTGAAATAGAATCAAAATCGAACCGCATAAAGGTGTCCCATTTTTATATGCAAAATAGCTTGTTGCTCCTTGACAATTTGTAAATATACAAGACGACTAAATTTCACCACATAATCAAGATAATTCTGATATGATCCAGCATGTAGTCCCGAACTGGTTGTATCTGACTTTTCCTTGCTAAAATATCTCAAGGAAGGTATCACAGAACGACGTTTTGCCGTCAGCGACAAACTAAAATATGCTGTACAAGTATATTATTATGCATGATCACAAAAAGATTATTTCAAAAATTGAAACAATTGGAAGAATGATGAGCAGATAACTATGAAGGGAGTTGCGTACAAAAAGAATTATTTGTTTAAGTTTTCTGTACTTTTGCATTGTTAGATAAAATAGCAATTTCCCCTAGGATTATAATTATCCGATTAATATTTTTTCTAAGAGTACACATACTAAAATTCTACTAATTGTAAGTTAATATTGCATTTTAGGTATTGTTTAGGGATGCTATTACGGCAAACCTACTCTAACAAAGCTACCAAACTGCTATATCTCTAAAATTATTTTAGAAATTCACATGTAAATGCAAGAATCTGTCTAATTTTGGAAGCCATCCCTGAGGCAAAATAATCTAGAATCGCTATACACAGCATTGCTCTTTATGTAGTTATCTCTATTTCAAAAATTTCACTATCGCACAAGGTTAAATCTAAAATGATGTTGTTATAATCTATTATATTAGTTGCCACTCTCCTCTGTTAAAAATTTCAGTTGGGAACAAGTGCTTAGACGTCATATTTTGGGTATTATGGTTCCACTAATTCGAAATATCTATGATAAATTGGCCATCAAACTTATTATTTTGTGCATGGATTTTCATTAAGCTCTGTACAAATTGATAGTATTAGGAGAATCAGTTTTTTAATTTTTTGCAACGGAACAAATCTCATTACATATAATAGTTGTGTCTATTAATGTTTTCTATAATATAATTCTATCAACAAGATACATTAATAAAATACAGCGATGTTCAGGATTTTAAGTTATGTTATTTAACGGGCATTAAAATTCTTGTGAAATTATGAATCGGTTAGTAGCACACGTTGATGTAAATATGGTTATGAAGAATCCGCGGGGACTTAAATATTATCTACTTCATTACCATTTGCGTGAAAAACCTAATAAGTCAAGACTTTTCGCAAAAAAATTGTCTAGACTAAAGCTAAGCTGGTATCGTGACAAGTGCCAATATCCATTGGTTTTTTCAATCATGTTCGGTCAATTTTAAGTATAGGCCTCTCTTCGGCAGTTACCTGCGTACCGATCGTTACGTAACAGTTTTTTTCGTTCCGCGTCGTAAACAAAGTAATAATGGTACAGAAAGACGGAAAAATAAGGTTCATTAGTTGGAACTGTCAACTGACCATAAACTTGACCGCCACCTTCACATGTCTGACAATTTGTTGGTACCGTCGTGGGCAGCGTCATCGTTGCGGACGAGCGGCCCCATGACCCGGATTCTTCGAGCTAACAACCCGACTTGCTGCTACACCTCTTTTAGACTCACCTGCCAGCAGTACTGCAGAAGAACGGTGTCGGAAGGTTTGCCAGTGATTGAAATATCGGTTACGTTAAATGTGCACGCGTACTGGTTTACGCAAGCCAAATGTACTGTGCTACTGGGTGTGATCTTCCTTGTTTCCGACTTCTGTACGAGACATAAGTGGATAAGAATCAATTTTTTAAGGTAAGTGACGTTTTAACACTCTTCTGCTGCGACTAATTGAACCACGGTGTAGAAACACCACAGCTGCGCTATATAAACAAGAACCATTTTATTTCGTATAATGTATGTCAATTAGTACGTGTGGGTAATGAGAAAACTTTAATTCATAAAAGTGTATTAATTGGTGTGTGTGGCTCATGGTAGACTTGAAGATAATACTTAAGTCGTATTTTTATTTGTACCAACATGAAATAATGACAAACCGTGTGAAGAAAACGCACGAGCCACCCATGCAATCCTTTGTTACACCGTTGAATGTGAATAGTTTCGATTAATATTTACATCAGATGCTACCTTTTACTTGACCCGGTACAATGTTACATAGTTTAAGGTTACTGGAAAATAGGAACACGTTTCCTTGCTAATTAACATTCCGCGTTTGAGTTTGGTTTTAACAAATTTGCTGGAGCTTTTACTTCAATGATAGCATGCCTAGGCAAGTCACGAAAATTTGTAGTTACAAAAAATTGGGATTAAGAATATACATACAAGTTACAATCTAATATTGTGTAGAAGAAAACTAATAAATAACTCTCGGTAGTGTGCCATCGTTCGTGCAAGGTAGTAATTATACCAATAGAAAATGTCCTACATGACCAATATTTTTAACAGACTTTTACTTCTTAAAATTCTCACGACAAAGTAGCATTAATTAATTAATAGCTATTCATTACCTATTAATAAATAAGATAATTTCTTGTAATTATCTAATTGATTTGTTTTGTAATTGAATGCTTAGGAACGAGGCCAAGATGGGTAATTATGATACCATGTACATTATGTATAATGGTTTTTATTCCACGAAAACCAGTAATCCAAAAGCTTATAAAAACACGATCAAAGCAATTCCTGTTATGAAATTCTATATAAACTTTATGAGAGTTTTGAATATATACTACTTAGACCAACTTAGCAACTTACAAGGTAACAGTAGCCCACCATCAACTTATAGAATAGTCCAGACACTAGAACCACTATATTTTAAAAAATGTATAAACAGTGCGGTCCTTATAGAGTTGGTCAAACTTTAGGATGAGTTCTCCACACCGAAATAAAAAATACAGTTCATATGAACCATAGTCCGAAAATGCTTCGTTTCGGAGTTACAGCATTTTAAAGTGAGATTTGTTCTAACACTTTTCTGTATATAATAATGGTAATAGTTGAACCAATGTCTTAAAAATTGAATTGCATACCTTACTTATCAAAATTGTAAATTAGAGCCTAGTTTGTTTTTAATAAGTGCATCAGAGGCGTCTCAATTAAAACAATTTTCCCCTAAACCATCTACTAAAGCATAAAAATACTCTCACTAATATTAAAATAAATAATTACCTCCTTATTCAAATCACATTGAATTGAGATGTGGCCCTGTTAATTACAATTGCTTGGAATTGCTCTCAAGTGGGAGGATGAGGAACTGTTTTCTACAATATCTTTTACGTTATTTTGTTTTACTTATTATGCGGGATTCAAAAATAACCAAAAAAAGGTACTTTTGCTAAAAGTCAGTACATCTAACGTGTTCAAGATAATTCAATTATCATGAAAAGTCTAGTTGCCATGAATATTTGGAAATTTTGTACTATATGGATTAAATTCGTAGGATAGATTCAGGACAACAGGACAATAAAAAAACGTATATAAACATTTATCCCCAAACGTTTAATTTACAAGGTACAATAAATATTTTATCTAATATACAGAGTGTTTAAGTGTTAATTTTGAATACTTCGGGAAAATGTTCTTCTGGTCATTCTGATTCGGAAAAATATGACATATACACTTTTCACTCGCTTCCTAAGAAAGATACAGGGTTTCAAAGTTTAGAAAAAAAAAATCATTTTTTCATTATATTTATGTATATATATATACTTATATATATATATATTATTCATATACATTTATTAAATAGTTATGTTCCTCCAAATGTGACACATCAGTGGCGTGCATTTGGATTACAGCGGATTTATATTAAGAAAAAAGTACGCCATTGGGATTTTTCAATTTGGTTTCTCTTCTTTCAAACTCCCTATTCAATTTAGAAAAAGACGCGCTTCTACAGATCTTCGATTAAGGTCCCAGTTTCAGAGATGCTTGCCTTTTTCTCCAAAACCATGCAAACTCCCAAACAAAAATTATTTTGTGTTTCACCAGTGGGGTGCAATGGGGTTGCAACGGATTTATTTCAGGAAAAAGAGTACAATATTGATAGTTTTTAAAAAATATTTATTGTAAAATAAGAAAAAAGGATCACAAAGATTAAAGAAGATTATTAAAGTACAATCCACCATTCTCGACACATTTTTGGAACATCGAACTAATGGATTTATGGCATTTGCCAACATGTCTTGGTTTTGGCTGAGCTTAGTGTAGGTATTTTCTATTCTAAGAATCAATTAGACGCGAGTTGCAACGGGTGTGCTGTAAAAATTTTCTTTACCATAGCACCAAACGAAGAATACTAGCGGTTTTAGATATGGCGACCGCGACATCCAGGGTATTGGTCCCACACTAGAATTTAGATGAGCAAAATTAGCGTTCGTTATTCGACCTATCTAACGCTCCGGGCAGTTTTCGTTTAACCACTTTTTAGCTTGATTTCCAAAATGTGGAGGACCCATCCATTTGAATCCAGCGTCTTTTTAATAAATTAAGGGGCACATCTTCCATTAAGTCTTCTAGACCGTTTTCAAGAAATTTGAGAAAGAGCGCGGCATTCGGACGTGCCGGCAAAAAAAATGTGGTACGGAAAGACGATTACTCCCATTCAAACATTGACGCTAAATTCGCAGGCCTGATTTCTTGGGGATTTTCATGCGTCCAGACATGTAATTTGTGGAAGTTAACTATCCCAGCTCTCGTACAATTTGACTCGTTCTTATACAGAATTTGGTGCAAGAACTGCGGATGTTCTACGACGGAATTCAAGATCCAGTTGCAGAAGTTTAGACGTTTTTCTGCGTCCTATAGCTGTAAATCCTGCACAGGTTGTAGATGGAATGGAAGATTTTTCGGTGGTCTTTTTTTAAAGTTCAAAATGCTCTTGATTGCAGCATGTTAAGATTTCTAGCTGCCTGTCTGATACTCAAAGTGTCTATCAGCATTTAAAGCCCGGAGAATTCTGTTATTGCAATTTTGAACTGCATTTTGCTGACCAGCTTTCTTCAATCCAAATTAACTGAATCGACAGTGCGTATCAACAAAAACTTGCGCATTAGAAACTCTCCTTTCCGGAAAACGATGTCGATATTCCTGGACTGCTGCATGAAAACTTCCATTGCATAAACCATAAACAAAGTGAATGTCCGCATACTCAGTATTGGAAACATAACTTGGCATTTTTTAGTTTTAATAATCTCACAACTTCCACAACTGAAGTACCCCAACTGATTGACAGGTACACAATTCAAACAATTATTTTAGTATTTCTATGGCCAACACAAAATAATCTTTGTTTGGGGGTTTGCATGTTTTTGGAAAAGAAGGAAAACATCTCTGAAAATAGAACCTTAATCGAAGATTTGTAAAAACGCGTCTTATTCGAAATGAATAGGGAGTTTGAAGAAAGAGAAAGTAAATTGAAAAACCCAGTTTCGTAACCTTTTTATTGAAATACATCCGTTGTAATTTTATAGCACGCCACTGATGTGACGCATTTGGAAGAACATAACTTTATAACCCTGCAGAAGGCAGGTACGTGTACAAAATTTTGTTTGATTTGCTTTATTTTCCTAGGAGATATAGTGAAAAAATGATTTGTTTTCCTAGAATTTGACACCCTGTATCTTTCTTAGAAAGCGCGTGAGAGGATATATCTCCAACTTTTAGAAATGAGTATGACGAGAAGAGTATTTTTACAAAGTATTCAAGATTAATACTGAAACCCCCTATATAACATTACTTATTAACACTAAATGGGTTGTACCTTAAATTCTAAGAGTTTGCAGAAAAATGTTTATATCAGTTATTTCCAAATTTTCACGGCAATTGGATTTTTCATAATTGAATTATCCCGAAAACGGTTGAGTTTATCTAGTTTTAACAAGGGTACCTTTTCTGGGTACTTTCGGACACCGAATAAGATTATCTTGTCAAAAATCAGACAATCAAGTCAATGTAAAATATATTGTGCAAAACAGTACCTGGTCCTGCTATTTGAGACTACATGTGAAAATCCAATCATTAAATGTCAAAATCAAACAATTGGAATTATTCCCTATTATTCATATTGTTAATTAAAAATATACCGTAGTCGTTCAAATATAATTGCTATGTATGTTTTATTATAAGTTATACACAGTACTACACGTAAAGTATTATCTAGAAAATTCTCATTGCGGAAAATATAACGAGTGCCTATGCTTAAGCTTAATTTTATAATATATAAAAGATTTGTCTAATAGCTATTAAAATATAGTGCAGTAGCTACAATGAATTTTGTTATCCAGAATACAAAATATCTACAACTAGATTTGAGCAATTTAACCAAAAAAAAAGCATAGAAAATTAAAAAGTAAAAGAGGTTTTAATAAAGATATTGTTTTTTGTTGTTGTTATTAACATAACCTCACAAAACTAATATGCAGGAAAGAATTCTATGGCGTTGGTTTTACGAAAGTTAGAACTATATTACATAGCTGCAACAATGTAGCTTAAAAGACCCGTATTTTATCGTAGAAGTGCAAAATTTGGTAACGTTTTAATATGTTCTTACGATTTTTCCGAAAGGACTATCTATACATGTTAATAATATCAATTGTTAGTTACAACTAACAACTGGCAGGATCGTCAAATTATAAAACTAACAATTAGCAATATTTTCATTCATACCAACAAGATTTTTGGAATACTTCCTTGTAAATTTGTCAATTAGGTACTTACTTCGTATTAACAATAACGTGGGGAAAAACCAGCATCCAGCTATGTATACCAATTTATTATTTAATTTAAGTGTGTGATGTATTTAATAGTAACTGACTTTTGTAAAAACCGAGTTTGAACATTTTCTGTTTTCAAATGAGCTATAAAAATTCTCAATGGGACTAAAATTATTCAAGACAAAATAATTACCTTCCACGGGAACAAGGTTGAACGTTTCTGAGATTGCTGATACGGTTAGCATATGTCCAATGAGTTTTGAAGTTCCTAAATGAACTTGAGAATAAAGAAGCACTCCACACGATCAGCAACAAAACGTTGTGGCTGGAGAATAGCTGCAGGAAGATAAGGACTTGTTTCAGGAATTATCTAAGAATGAACCTTAAGGGGTTACTAAAGACATACTCAACATTGAAATAGCTTGCAAAATTCACCGCAAAAGTCATAAGAACAGGTGATAAAAATTACAGAAAGTACCGTAAAAAAGCGGGACGTTTATGATATGTGAAGACTTAATTTAATGAAATTTCTTCACCTTACTACAAATTACCATGCTTTAAGAATATAATGTAGATTGTATTGTATTTGCATTTGAAAGAGTGAGATATTGGACGCGGTGTTCTAAACACTGCAACCACCACTGCCTTATTGTACACCCTAACTAAGAATTTTACCCCATTGTCAAGACTTATCTAATTCTCTTACAAGCAGAACAATACCAAGACCCTGTTACCATTTCATTTTGCGGTATATTATACCTACTATCTTTTACATTGACTGCAGTTGGCTTTCAGTGTTCAACTAAACAGCGACGGCCCTAAGCCGCCGAGCATACACGGAAATGAATTCTGAGCACTGTAACCGTCACGCCTTATTCTACACGTTAACTAAGAATTTTACCCCATTGTCAAGACATATACATAATTCTATTACAATCAGAACAATACCAAAACCCTGTTACCATTTCATTTTGCATTATATTATACGTATTACCTTTTACATTGGCTGCAATTCGCTTTCAGTGTTCAGCTAAAAGGGCCCTAAGCCACCGAGCGGACAGGCAAATGAATATAATGGTGGTGGGGGTAAAAAGTTACATTTAATTTTTGATTACCAGGTCGCTTCAGGATCCCTTAAATGCAATACCACATATCAACATTAATCAGTTTGTAATGGCGATTGCTAATAAACGCCGGAAGTTTTACGTTTTCAAAAAAATTCATGGCGATTTGGCATAAGAAAGCATTTTTTGGAATGAATATATGCTAAAAGTGTCTAAGATGAACTTAAACGGGGCCTATAGAAAATTCACAGGAAGTTTGAATACAGAATTAAATAAATGAGTAATAAGTCTTTGATAGGAAATTAAATAACTTTGAAAAATTCTCATAACTACGTTTTCTTATTTGTTTATTTACTTATTTTGCTTAGCTATGTTTTACCACCAAGGGGTCAACCAATGACCCTAATACATATACAAATTAGCATTCAGTATCACCCAGTACCTTAAACTAATTTATAGTATCTAGTATCATCTTGAAATACTCCGAATTATCTAGTATTAGTAGGAATTACAATAATAATACCATTAATGTGCATTTTTGACAGTCTATCGGACTTGGAAAAGCTCTGGTATTGCAATTCTTATGCCTGAAGTGTTCGACATTTCGTGCTGTCTTTTAGCCTACAATTTACTGTCATTACAATTTTTAATCAGTACAAATCTCTGAAGCTAATAATGCAATTTATATGCATATTTTGAGCCCATAAACAAATCAAATCTCATCAAATATCTGAAACAAGAAGAAAGTTGTTTTCCAACTAATGAGATCATGAGAAAACCTCAAATTGGCAAGGTGTCTGGAATTAGTATGAAAACTAGAATCAGAAATAAACAAGGATTTGGAACGATTCTCTCATAAAGATTTCTTGAAGATTAAAATTTATAGCACTGAAAGTTCGCCTTTCTTCGAAGACTGACACAGTTCCAGTGGAGAAAAGAAGGAAGTGCCGACAAAAAATGACAATGACGAATTTTAAGCAGTAGTATATACTGGAGAAAATATAAATGAACTGGAAAAGAATTATTTAAACCCTAGGGCCTAGATGAAGAAATCGAGGAGAAGTATTTGGAAGAAAAATAACATCATGCTGTTTATTTTAACCAAAAGTAGGAAGAAAATCAATAAAATGTTGAACTATTATTTGTAGGTTAGCATATATCACATTCAAATCGCGAAGAATCACTTTTTATTATGAAGTCTAATTTAATACTGAAAATCAACACATTTTAAATAAAAATATTTGCGGAAATATTAAGAATTTTGGATTATATATCAAAATATCTAATGTTTGAATATAATGACTTTCGACATGACGTTTTAGAATCTACAAACTATTTACTTTATTTCTCTTCCTTTTTAATATATTTTCTAAGTATTAAATATTGTTTTAGGATGCTTCAAACACCTTGTTGCCTAGTATTATTTTGGAAAATTCAACGTTACTTAATATTTTTTTTTGTTTGGTTCCATCCGGAGTCGCACCCGGATCTAACGCACGGCAGTAGCTACTCACTGTGGCTCTTAATTAAACATATCACTTTACAATCCTCTGAATATCGTAAAGTTTTGGTTATGAAAAAGAACACGTGTGTCATTACTTAAACCACACAAGTCAAAATAATATCAATTGTTTAATATTTATAAAAGTATAGTTTAGTTGCTTCTTCTTGTTCGACTGCTTTATTGCTTTCGTGACGTAATGACTTTCCCTGTTATTTCTGTATTGCGCGTTTTTTAAAGTGCCTCAGACATAGAGGACCGACAGATTAACGCGAGCTCCGAACCAACGGAAGTGTAAACACTTCTACTTCAGGGAAGAAATACTTGTCAAATACTTAGTATTTACTTTTAAACTCATTAC
The DNA here is from genome assembly GCA_014611495.1 of Limonius californicus. Lineage (NCBI taxonomy): Eukaryota > Metazoa > Arthropoda > Insecta > Coleoptera > Elateridae > Limonius > Limonius californicus. The sequence continues at coordinate 11,392 of JABXWE010038327.1, forward strand.
ATGACAGCTTATAACTCTTTGAAAATACTTCCCAGATGATAAACCTCGACATTTCATTTATTTGTCAAACCTCGATGGATTCTACAGATGTTCGCTAAAGATCTTTAATAAATATAGCTGCGCAGGCTTTCTTAATGGTGTATGGTATGGTTTCGCTACTTTATAGTTTTTGCTTCATATCTAACAAACAGAATAATGTTCAATCTACCAAACAATTCTACTTAGAACAATGAAAATATAGATCCAGTAAAAAATAAATAGAAATTTGTAAGCCATTGTATCCTAAAATAAAGTTAAAATACAATATAGTACAAATATAATCCAATTTTCGGTTAACACTTCGAATCTATACAGGGGCTTACGTATTCATATTCGTTGTGCATCTGAACGTGGTTTAACGACATCCCTATTTAAATTGATAAATATTGTAGATTGGAAAGTGAACATTAGTTGAATGTAGTAATAGCTAGAACCTATTACAACAGGCTGTTCAGTTCTACTAAACATTGTAGATAAACTTTTAAGAATCCGCCTGAAGATTGAGAAACTTATAGCAAGATGATGATCTTCGTGAAGGTTATGTTATGCAATCAGAAGTAAATATTTCGTATTCTGAACTAAAAAATACTGTAGAAACTAAACTATATATTGATAAATGCTACACAATTGCAGTAAATGTTTTAAACTGTAAGCTAGAAGTTTTTTTCTCACGTCTAAGCCATATCGAAAACCGCTCTGTTAAGCATTTAGAATTAAATATGTTGTATTCCTGACCAAGTAATAACTGAAGCAACTAAAACATAAGTTGTTAACTATGGATAATTGTAGTAAAATGTTATAAATTGCATGGCTTAAATAATGGCAAATTTTTTTTGCGGTTAATCATTTAGAAGTAAAATTTTTGGATTCTGAACTGAAAAATAACCATAGCAAATCAACTTTATATTTATAACAATTAAATAATTATAGTAAGTGTTGTAAACTGTAAGACTTAAATAATTATTGCAGACGTTTATAGCCACTTCCAAGCCGTATCAAGCTGGGCTGTTACGAATTTAGAAGTAAATATTTTGTGTTCTGGACTAATAAATAACTATAGCAACTAAACTAAATGTAAATAACAATTACATAATTGCAGTAAATGTTATAAACTGTACGACTTAAGAAATGGCTGACGTTTGTTCCGCGTTTGAACTGTATCGAAAATCGGGCTGTTACTCATTCAGGCGACAATCTTTTGTGTTCTAGATAAAAGTAACTATAGCAGATGTACTATACTGATAACAATTAAGTAATTGTAGTTAATATTATAAACTGTATGGATTAAGTAATGGCAGACGTTTTTCTCACGTCCAACCCTTATCCAAAATTGTACTGTTACGCATTTGGAAGTAACTATTTTGTGTTCCGACCAAAAAATAACTGAAGTAACTGAACTATAAGTTGATAACTATTAACAATTCTAGTAAATGTTATAAAGTGTTTGGCTTAAGTAATAGCAGACGTTTTTTTCCACGTCCAGGTTTTATTTAAAATTGTGCTCTAACACATTCGGAACTAAATACGTTGTGCTGTGGATTACGATAACTGTATCAACTAAACTATATCTTGCTAACTACTAAGCAATTATAGTAAAAGTTATAAATTGTATAGCTTAAGTAATAGCAGACCTTTTTTCATACGTCTAGGCTGCGCTTAAAATTATGCTGTTACGTATTCAGAAATAAATACTATTAAACTATATCTAAATAAAAATTAAATAATTGTATTAGAAGTTGTAAAGTGTATGGTTAATGTAATGGCAGACAGTTTTTCCACGTTCATGTTGTATTGAGACAATGTTTTGTGTCCTGAACAGAAAGTAACTGTAGCAGCTGTACAATTATTAATAACAATTACGTCATTGTAGTAAATATTATAAACTTTATGGATTAAGCATTGGCAGACATTTTTTTTCTTCAAAGCCATGTCCAAAATCTTACTGTTAGGCATTGGCAAGTCAATATTTTGTGTTCGGGACTAAAAAATAACTGTAGCAACTAAACTATATGTTAATAGCTACTAAACGATTGTAGTAGACGTTATAAACTGCATGACTTAAATACTGGCAAACGTTTTTTCCCACATCCAAGCGTTATCGAAAATCATAATGGTTACACATTTCGAAGTAAATATTTAGTGTTCTGGACTAAAAACTAACTGAAGTAACTTTATATGTTAATAACTACTAAACAATTGTAGTAGATGTTATAAACTGTATGGCTTAAATACTGGTAGACGTTTTTTTCCCAGGTCCAAACGTTATTGAATATCGTAATAGTTATAGATGTAGAAGTAAATATTTTGTGTCCTGGACTAAAAAATAACTGAAGCAACTTTATATGTTAATAACTACTAAAGAATTGTAGCTGACGTTATAGACTGTATGATGCAAATACTGGCAGACGTTGTTTTCCCCCGTCCAAGCGTTATCGAAAATCGTAATGTTTACGCATTTAGAAGTAAATGTTTTGTGTTCTAGACTAAAAAATATCTGAAGCAACTTAACTATATTTTAATAACCACTAAACAATTGTAGTAGACGTTATAAACTGTATCACTTAAATACTGGCAGACGTTTTTTCCCACGTCATAGCGTTATCGAAAATCGTAATGGTTACACATTTAGAAGTAATAATTTTGTGTTCTGGACTAAAAAAATAACTGAAGCAACTTTCTATGTTAATTTCCACTAAACAATTGTAGCTGACGTTATAGACTGTATGATGTAAATACTGGCAGACGTTTTCTTCCAGGTCCAAGCGTTGTCGAAAATCGTAGGGCTTATGCATTTAGAAGTAAATATTTTGTGTTCTGGAGTAAAAATAACTGAAGCAACTAAAATATATGTTAATAACTACTAAACAACTGTAGTAGACGATATAAACTGTATGATTTAATTACTGGCAGACGTTTTTTTCCCAAGTCCAAGCGTTATCAAAAATCGAAATGTTTTCGCATTTAGAAGTAAATATTGTGTTCTGGACTAAAAAATAACTGAAGCAACTTTATATGTTAATAACTACTAAACAATTGTAGTTGACATTATAGACTGTATGATTTAAATAGTGGCAGACGTTTTTTTCCCGGGTCCAAGCGTTATCGAAAATCGTAATGTTTACACATTTCGAAGTAAATATTTTGTGTTCTGGACTTTAAAACAACTGAAACAACTAAACTGTATCTTAATAACTACTAAACAATTGTAGTAGACGTAATAAACTGTATGGTTTAAATACGGGCTGACGTTTTTTCCAGGTCCAAGCGTTATCGAAAATCGTAATGTTTACGCATTTAGAAGTAAATATTTTGTGTGTGTTCTGGACTAAAAAGCAACTGAAACAACTAAACTATATCTTAATAACTACTAAACAATTGTAGTAGACGTTATAAACTGTATGATTTAAATACTGACAGACGTTTTTTCCCAGGTCCGAGCGTTGTTGAAAATCGTAATAGTTACACATGTAGAAGTAAACATTTTGTGTCCTGGACTAAAAAATAACTGAAACAATTGTATATGTTAATAAGTACTAAACAATTGTAGTAAACGTTATAAACTGTATGATTTAAATACTGGCAGACGTTTTTCCCACGCCCAAGCGTTATCGAAAATCGTAATGGTACAGGTAATGGCAATACATGTGTGTGTAGAAGTAAATATTTTGTGTTCTGGACTAAAAAGTAACTGATGCAACTTTATATGTTAATAACTACTAAACAATTGTAGTAGACGTTATAGACTGTATGACTTAAATACTGGCAGACATTTTTTCCCCAGGTCCAAGCTTAATCGAAAATCGTAATGGTTACACATTTAAGAGTAAATATTTTTTTCTGGACTAAAAAATAACTGAAGCAACTTTATATGTTAATAACTACTAAACCATTGTAGTAGACGTTATAGACTGGATGACTTAAATACTGGCCGACGTTTTTTTCCCAGGTCCAAGCGTTATCGAAAATCGTAATGTTTACGCATTTAGAAGTAAATATTTTGTGTTCTGGACTAAAAATAACTGAAGCAACTAAACTATATCTTAATAACTACTAAACCATTGTAGTAGACGTTATAGACTGGATGACTTAAATACTGGCAGACGTTTTTTTGCCAGGTCCAAGCGTTATCGAAAATCGTAATGGTTACATATTTAGAAGTAAATATTTTGTGTTCTGCACTAAAAATTACTACCGCCCCCCCCCCCCCGAACCGCTTTCGCATTATTTTAGAGGGTGCGGGCGTTCCTTACATATTAGTCACTCATGGAACATGCACTCTAAACCTAACTAAGTGAAACACAGTCGCCTCAGTTGGAGTTTGACCACGCGGCCGATTGAAGCGCATTTCACTGTGATCTAGACTGACAGCGCTTGTTAGCACTGCCCCATTGAAGCCCCTGGACTAAGATCAACTCATGCAACTAAACTATATGCTGATTAAAAGGAAATAAATGCAGTAAATGTTGTAAACTGTATTGTTTAAGTAATGGCAGACGGTTTTTCCACGTTCAAATTTAATCGAAAATCGCGGTGTTACGCATTCAAAAGTAAACGTTTTGTGTTCTGGACAAAATCTAACTGCAACAGCTGGACTATATGTTAATAACAATTAAGTAAATATTATAAACTGTAGGTATTAATAGACGTTTTCTTCCATGCCCCAGCCGTATCCAAAATTGTAGTTTTATGCAGTTAGAAGTAATTATAAACTGTTTCTGATTACAATAACTGTAGCAACTAAAGCATATGTTGATACAAATAAATAATTGTAGTAAATGTTGTAAACTGTACCTACGGCTTAAGTAATGGCCGACGTTTTTTGTAATCCAAGCGGTACAGGTTACTGTATACATTCAATAAAAATGTACAGCTAAAATTAGTAATTTTAAACAGCATTAAACTATAAAATATAATACAGGTAAACACCGCTTTTTAAAAATACACCACCAGAGCTTTGCCTTGCGTAATCCCATAACTAAGACCAGCTAAGTGTGAAATGGAAGCTCACACATCTTTTTAACGGCATTCAATATTTTACCTGTTAGTTACGTTATAAAACTTACCAAAATGCTAATAATCATCATCTTTAACAATTTACGAACCGTACGAAAAGAATAAAATAACGCAAACCAACATAAATATAAAACCATCAAAATTTTTTAATGGGCATAAATGTGAATGCCACGAGAAAATAACCCACAATTATGTAAATTGCGTTGAACCCACTCCATTACAACGAAACTTGAACCATGAGAACGAATGCACGCAGTGCTGAACAGTTTAGTGGAGTCGTAACAAATCATCAAAAACCTGCACATTTTGTGTTTCTTTTTATTATTGTGATTAACAGTTTCGCAATAGCAAATGGAACTAAAAGGTTCCCTTACTACTGAAACTGGAAGTGCAAGAACTATCCACAATTTTGTTGAGCAAGGATAGATGCTAAATATAGATTTCGCGATGAAAGTAGGATACATTACCATTTGCAGTAATTTTTGGCATTTCATAGTTTGAATAAACTTTTTGAATTCAGAATTATTTGAGAGTGATCTAAATTATTTAAGCGGTCGAAAGATTTCTTGAGTGGTCTTCAGAGTCCCAAATGCCAGTCAGTTCCGACTATAATAAGCAAAAGATCAAGGAATGCATGTTTGTGGAAGCAGCTTTGAAGTTTCCTCCAAGCTATAAGGAGCGAATGGGCAAAGTGAGTGCTCAGCTAGTTAAAATTCATTTATAAATACATCTCTTGGAGTGTTAAGAACTGGATGTGCCGGGTGGCACGTCGCATCAGCATGTTACAGTTTGTTACCTAATTTGCTTAATTGAAGGTATTTCATTATTCGTCGACAAAAGCTATTTATTTAAGAACCCGAGATCAGTGAGACCTAGAAATGGGTTTGTTCCAGTTCAACATCTAGAAATCGTGTTACTGGAATTTACATAAGTAACAAAACTGTTGACATTGTCAACAGTCCGGTGCTAATGGTTAAATGTGGAATCCCGAGTCTGCACAACACACCAGTAATGCTTTAACAAAATACTATGATATGATTAGCATAGCATTTGAATTATTTAGCTACCTAACCTACTGTTCTCAATAACTCTTTATTCTGCAGTGCTTCACTGACCTGCTGATTTAAATAAACCAGATGATGCCATAAAAGCGAAATTTCAATATAATCACAAGGACTGTTACTGATTCCTTTCACGGTTCAGCAAAAAATGCAATTCTATCAGCCCACTTCTGAGGACGAGCTAAATAAATCATTTGATTTACAAGACGGTTCCCCGTTTATCTCGCACAGTTAAGTTGCAAAGAATTCTAGTTTTCTTTACAACCTAACGTCTAAAGGTTCAAACTTGTAACTTTTATAAATAACACTAAAGCCCGACGTGTTTCTTTTAATAAATGTCTAGTGGCAAAGGATACCAATTCTGAGGGAAGAATTTTCCAGCTTTTCCGTTTACACTCTTTTAGCTTGCACTGCATTTATTTTGGTGGTCAATACAAATACCACAAAAGGTTGTATATCTATTTCCTTCAATGGATTTTGCTGTAAAGTTTGTTTCTTCGACTACAGCGCTTTCCGATCCCTACTTGAATATTGAGATGTTCCTGACGAATTCCTCGTTGTTTCTTATGTATAATAACTCAATGACAAACTTGTCAGAAACAAGACGCCTCAGAGGATGACAGTGATGCGGGTACAAAAAAGCACTTGCGGGTCTTCCATGGTCATCTTTAACATTTATAACAAATTTACATTTATCAGACCTTTAACGTTTACTTTTAAAATAGACATCAATTTAACCAACATCTTATTAGTTCTTCTATCATCGACCCTAACTTATGTTCAAAAGTGGATAATCTAAGTATCCAAAAAATACGTATATTATTATATTTCAAATTGGGGTATCACTTTTAACATATAATAAATCTAAATTAAAAGAGATTTGACTGTATATGGCAAAGGTTGAAATTATGGTATCTCACGTTTATACATATATGTCGATATGGGTATTATAGCAACCACGGCATTGAGACAAATAACCTACATTTTCATATCTTTATAGCTAAAAAACCATAAACCTCCTAGACTAGATACTTATCAGAGTATATTAAAACTATATATTTTAGAGTAAACATGCGAATAAAAGTTGCTTCTAAATTTTCGGCTGATATGAATAACTGAAAAATATATGGATCAACACAGCAACAATTAACATGTCAGTAAGTAATTATAACATTAATAATAATTTCAACATTTATTTATTTGATTTATTTGTTTGATTTTGCAAATACATCAATAAGAAGTTAGTCGATATTGTTAATAGTATGTCACGCCTTTAATCTTTACTATATACAAAAATTTGTTGAATTACAAAAACAACCTCATCACTCCGCCACTGTTTAGGTGTTCAGGTGTTTAGACAATTACACATTGACAGATGCCAGATGCCACAAATCCCATTCACAGTTCTAAAATTTCTATGCAAGAACAATGATTTAAAATAAAAGTAGAATCCCAATTTTACGTTACTCTACCGGAATATAACGAAAATTAACTTGGCAACACTCAAACAATTTTTAGGACCTGTATTGCCCTACACAACCATATGCTAGAAATTTTTAGCGCATTTCGTAATTTCGAAGGCCTTCGCGTCACGAATACATGCGTGATCAACGATCAAAAACTATCGTCAAGGCGTGAACTCTTACAAACGCAATATCAACCCACTATTGGAGTATCCTGTATATCTGCTTTACGTACAATTGGAAAATGGAATATTGCAATAGTATTTCATATGTACACATAAAACCAATTAAATCCCAATGACACAATTCATTGACCCCAGTCAATTAATAAATTAATTCTTAAATAAACATAACGAAACCATAAACAACAAGACAAGGTTATACCGTTTTTAAACATGCACTTCCCTTGATCAATACGTAGCGGCAATCAGCTCGACCGTACACCAGACTCTATCGACAGACCCAGTTGTCCACTCGGTTCGGGAAAAAACCCTCACAAGGTTACTCGGCGAAGACAGGGTATCAATTTGAACAATACGTATAAATGTAGAGTTTTTTTTATAGCGTCGTCTTAATTTCTGGAAGTCCCGCTGTACGAATTTTGCCTAATTAAACTTATCTGAGATTAGAATTAAGATTCTGGAAATTACCATAAGACAACAATTTCTGGTTATAACCAACTCAGCAGTTGATGGACTCTGGCATAACACCAAACCAAATCTTCTTTACTGTAGTAAATTTTATATTGAAAAATAAATTCCTGGAGATTTGTTTCCCTTCAGCTATGTGAAAAGCTCCTGTGTGAAGTGACTCTCAAAGCGGGAAACTAATTCCCAATCGACAAACGATTTCAATAGATAATTTACTATTCACAATAAACGTCCGGTAAGGTTGACAACGTTTAACCCACTGACCTAATTACGGAAAATGTCTTTTAGAAACTCCTTCCCTCCAAAATTTTAAACTCAAAATCGCGCAGCGTCGTCTTGACCAAACGAACTTCGAAATATTAAAATTCCTATATACGTAAAACGGGTTGTCTTCTGTTAGGCGCGGAAATCGTTACAAGTAGTAACTACGTATCGAACGAAACAGCAATATGAAAGTCTATTAAAGTTATTGATAATAATAATTAACATACTACTTCATAATTTTTACAGAGAAAGATAAGAACCGATTAATAAACAAATTTACTATTGTTAGTAGCAAATATATTTTATGTCCTTAAGATGATGCCAATTTTTGTATTAGTATGGACAATTATTA
>JABXWE010038328.1:0-27208 GCA_014611495.1 Limonius californicus
GTGCAAACCGCATTCTGACAACAATTACTTTTCCCTGTGCTCTTGGCCTAATTTGGGATTGTAATACCAAATTTTGCTAAAAGCAATCCCAGTTTAAATAAACCCGTACACTGAATTAATCTGGTGCCAACCGCATTTTGGAAGTGTATTATCCTGTAAATAAATCCCGAGTTTTGCTAAACGCAATCCCAGTTTAAATAAACCCGTACACTGAATTAATCTGGTGCAAACCGCATTCTACCAGTGGTTCCTATCCCGTAAATAGTCCCGAATAATTAAAGCAAATTCACGTATTTCACCTCAGCTAGCGAAACCCCAGCGAATGAAATTACTACGAACCTACGTTTGAATTCTGAATACATTCTAATTTAGCCGCATTTAAAACCACCGATAAAACACACCGAACTACGACCGCTGGAAATTCACAAACTTGATTCTCCGCACCCGAACTAACTTTTAGTAACGACACCGTAGATTCCAGTATAATATATCCTGTGTATTAATATCAGATTTGATTTCTAATTTAGCAAGCTGTTAACCTCACATTCCGAGCTCCGCGTTCAAGCCAAGTTCAGCAACGCCCCGTCTCGTGTGCAGTGGACTGAATTACCGACATTCCAGGACCGGACTACGGAATAATTAATTTCATTCTGAATATTCAGTTTAATTTTCTTGTGTATTCATTTAACTCCGAACTTAAAAATTTTAGTTGCATGTGTAGTTGGAATAATCAAATACTTTAATTAAGGTAGAATTGTACAGTATCGGAATAAACATTATAAACTTTTAATAAACTTTATATCCAGCGAATCTTAGGCTATGAGCTTGCCCGGCACACCGACCACGAGTATTACAATGTTATGAATTATTTTATATTAATAAATAATTATTATTCAAACAAATGTGTTTTTGATTTACCTCGGCTAGCTTATAAATAAAACTGTTTAAATTGGTTACGCCCATAACATTAATTAATATACCAGCATATACTCGTACATAATAAATTCAAACAAACTTATCTGTGTTTCCTCTAAAATGCTGACTTCGAGTGTACATTCAAAATTGCCGCTGACCAGTGTACATCTGCACCTCCTAGAAATGCGATGTCTGCAATTTGCCGCTAAACTACAGATGATCGCGTCACATTCAGCTTAACCTCGTTGCTTCGATGACATCGAATGTTGATATATTACTTACAGTTGCAGTAAAACATGTTAAATATCCAAAATTGGTAAGTAACTTCCTTCTCATAATGAATTAATAATGGCCCTTTGAATTCATCATGCTTTTATAACTTATTTTCCAGAAACTTGAAAATAAATACCCCGTTGACTGTTACACTTCAGGTAAGTTGAATTATTTTAGAAATTAAACACACTTATGAACTTGTAAATTAACTAAACTTTTATTATTTTGTTTTCATAATTAAAATTAACACTTGTAACAAACTTTTACATAAATCAAGACTTTTAATACGATGACATAACCTTTTATAATTTAGGTGAACAATTTTGGGCACCGCCCATAACGTTGAATATTAGCTCTTAAGCCCATTAAAATTCAATTAGGAGCTAACAGGTAAAACGTGTTTTCACTTCAAGCATTAAAACCAGACTAAATTACAAAATTTTCCAAATTTGAGAGCTCGGCGCATACAATCTCAATAAATGTACCAATCAAAATACAAACACCTATCTGGACAATCTCCAGATGATTAATAACAATATAAAATGATAAATAACAATGTTGTTAAGTAAAATTTGAATAAACAAACATCAGAATAAACATCCTGATTAAATTACGCAACTTTTAACACCAAATACAGTAAAATCCAAGATAAAAAATTTACATGTGCATTATTATTAAATTTAGACAAAATTTCACCAAAACACTTCAAAAACATAACAAACATTAACAACAATTATTAACAAATATGCAGAATTAAATCAAATACCCTTTACACTCATTAAATAGGGAAAAATCGTCAATAAAAGAATTTCTAACCTTCAACTAATAATATTTCTATAATTTCACCAAAAACGAATAAACAACTTCAGATTAACTAATAAAACTTCTTCTAAACTTCCCTTACATACAATATAAAATAATTATAAAGATAATACCACAGTAAAACATAAATTAAAGTAGTTATACACATATTTACAAAAATATAAATCATTACTAATACAATTTTAATCTTCTAGGGCTACCTAACTTTCACAAGCCATCCAAACAATGCCCCATGTTACACTTCGATGTTCAACATCATCCACTAAGGAATATCTTCTCTCCAGAACACTTTTAACACTTATGATGCCAGTACGTACCACTTCCAAACATCATACGAGACATTTATCTCTTATTAAGTATAAACTTGTCAATTTTTATCAATACAGTATTTTAAATAGCCTTCCTTACATTATAAAGAAACTGATTATAAACAATTTCAGGTAAAACCAACTTCCTATTATGAAAATAATATCCTTTTTAATATTCGTAAAGCATTACGAAGCTAAAAATCTCATCTTGTCATAGTTATTTTGTAAGATTAACATAATATAGTTATTATTTATAATATTAACATTAATATAGGGTAAATACCACAATATATATATATATATATATATAAGATCGCGCGCATTTCGGTTAGTCAGTGCAGTTACATTAACACAAGGGTCGCGAGTGTGTATAATTTTAACGACAGTAAAGTTTGTTGTTTCATGCCATCTACTTTTACTACAAATTATACAAAAATGGATATTGGAAAGTTTGACGTTTATTTGGGTTTGTACGTTTGCAGGTGTTGTGCCGCGAAAAGTACCAGCACCAGCACCAGCAGAGCAGCGATGAGGGAAAGGAAGTACAACCACCCTCTGCTTCAGACACTGCGACTGCGAGGTCTTCTTCTGTGGTTCAAACCACGGTGCCAAAGAGTGAAGATAATACTGAAAACGACTGCTGTCGTGAAGATGATATTGTAATATCGTCGGCTTGGTGACCACTATGTCGGTTGATAAAAAAATCATCTTCTGGAAAATGGCTGGGTACCTTGGAAGAACTACAATTTTGCGGCGGATGCCAAGCACCTCAAGAGGAAATTCAATCACCAATGGCTAGACACATACTCACCATGATTAGCTTACCCAAGGCGACTCAAAGGTTAAATAATGTGGAATGAGGTAAAAGAAACGCCAGATATCATCGAGGTTTATTGTATGACAGCTAAAAATATTTATAGTGTTTACATCTTTATCATTACAAATTAATCTAAGACAAGGCTTTAACATTCTAAGGGTATCATTGACTTGCGTTTTTATTGGTTTCACAGTACCGTTAAAAATAAATCAACATAGGAAAAACGTGAACTTCAAAAATAAAATGCATCGCGCCATTTTCCCCTTTTGTCCGCAGTTCGAATTAAGGTAATTATTTTGCGTTCGGCTCTAAAAATAATACTTTGTCTTCTACAATATCAACAGTTTTACTTGAAATTTTGAGGTTAAGGTCAAAATTCTAACATTCCAGGTCCATTTTCAATCCAATGAAAGTATTTGTACTCGTTTTGCATTTAAATGTATAGCAACATGGCTACTGTTTTTTTTTTCATGCATTACAATTTAAATTTTTATGATACTGCAGACAATATGTATCACGGTCAATCTTTCTGCTCAGGCACCCGCATTTTTAGAATTAAAATGGACGTTGTCGGGGGAATATTTCCTGTTGGGAAACCATGATAACTGTATAACTATTAGCAAATGTTTACATTAATATAAAATTATAGTAATTGTTTCATTTTGTATTACAACTTGCAACAAATTACTCTCAGATGATGTAGAATATTATCTTTCCAATGTCGGGGAAGTAATACTATTTATTCACGCAAAACTTTTCCGTATTAACATTATTAAAAAATGGGTACCGTAATTTCACAACAACTATGATCCAAAGAACGGATTTCTTTAATTCTTGTAATTTCTTCTAAATGTAAAATTTTCAAAAAAATGGTTGTGCTAGTTTTATCTGTAGAATGATCAGATATTGGTATTAAAAAGTTTTTTAATTCTTTACGTAGTTTATATATTCAATTATTTTAACAAAATTTAGACTGTAGTTGTGGTATGAAGCAGATGGATTATTTAATATCCTTTCCTATCCCTAGGATAAAACAGGCAATCTTCTTTATCTGGCCGCTTCCACAGATTTCCAGATCTGGCCATACTTTTTTATAAGCCCCGCTAGCCTCCACTTTAATAACTTACCCAGGCCAGTATTCTCCTTCATAATTTACCACTACAAATTCGTCGCCTGGGAGATAGCCATAATTGAGAACCTCATGCTTTCATATATCTTCAAAGGCCTCTTTAATGTCTGATAAGTTCAATGAAGATTCTGAAACCAAGGAATATCAATCGCTTTTGTTCTGTTGTTTTGTTCTTGAGTTCAAAGAATGGCTTGTCTCGGTATAACTAGAGCATTCGAGAGCATTCCGAGAGTAGCACTAGATTGACTAGAAGATTTCTTGCAACTAGCTCCTCTAGAAATAATAATCAAGGTGAGACACACATGGGAACATACCACCAAAATCGTACGGGTAATTGCAGAAGCACCTAACATTTATGGGGACACTCCAAAATAGCAACTGTATATATCGCCTAAAGTTAGGAATGGGAACGGACTACATGCTAAAAAAATACTGCTTTAACAAACCCTTTAAAGTACGGATGAATCGTGAAGAATGGGAACAACGAGAACTACCAGACTTGCAAAAAAGCTTAGTATGGTATACAGACGGGTCACTCAGGAGCAACGGAACCGGAGCTGGAGTATATGGTAGCAAACCACGATACAGTCATATCTATGGGTCATAATGTTCCAAACAGAAACCTATGCAATTTTAAAAGCATTAGAAGAGAACAGAAGAAGGGGCTATACAAACAAAACCATCCTTATCACCTCTGGCAGTTAGACAGCTTTGAAAGCACTGAATTCAATCCAGATCAAGTTAAAACTTGTCTAGAATTGCATGTGCGGTCTCCTAACACTGGCAAGCTATAACAAAGTAGCACTTGTGGCACCAAGCTACAGAGGCATAGGAGAAAATAAACTAACAAAGTAAAGATCTGAAACACCGTTCACAAGACCTGAATCTGTCGTTGGGCTAACTGAGAAGACAGTGAAAGGAGCGACTCTCACCTCGGCAAAGATAAAGTAAAGCTATGATGGGCAACCTCCCCTACAAGCTCACTAAAATAGTCCTGCAACTTAATAGGACTCAAGTTGGAGTAGTGAGAGGACTTCTTACGGGACACTGGCCCTTTAAGCAACATCTATGCAACGTAGGGCTTATATAACGAAGATCCCAGGTGTAGATTATGTAGTGAGGAAGAAGAAATAGCTTCCCACATAATATTCCAATGCGAAGCCCTAGCTCGCAGAAGATTCCATATCTTTGAGGGCAGTAGTCCCAAGGAAATACCATTGAATATTTTTACTGAAATATTCAATGGAAATACTAATGCAAGGTTGTCTGATCAACAAACTCCTGGACCTGATAAAGGGTAGGAATCTACTTGACAGCCACTAGCAACAGACTGGGATACACAATAGGACCAAGACGCTGCAGTGTCAAACTTTTCTTTCAAGATTAAAAATACAATATAATATTCGGAAAATCTAATTTTAAAATTCTGTTGTCAAAATTAAATAATTAGACATTCATAACTGGCTCAAATTCCAGGACATACTTACCAGCAAACGTAATACAATCAAAAATATATTAAATTAGCTAACTATGGACGACAGAAACAAATGGAGGGAACTCGGGGAGGCCTACATCCAAAGATGGATTGAAGAAGGCCGAGAGAAGAAGAAGAAGAACATTAAAAATAGAATACATAGCGAAGATGGAAATAGAAAGTATCCAATTGGATCCCTCCTTCAGTATTGAATTTATCTATAACATATTAAAGTTTGTATAGCTGTTGCTACGAAAACGCAAGAGAAATTCTACTCTATCGTTTTCTTCTTATCACAAGAATCGTGATCTTATGACTATGTCGGATATTTATATTTGGCTACGAATACGCTGAGCAATCTCGCTCCCCTTTTCTCTACTCATTACTAGTAGTTTTCGGAATAAGGTAAATATATTTCCCCCGACCATAAAACTAAAACCTTGACTTCAAAAAAATCTACAGTTTTTCTTGTAATTTGAGTATTAAGGACCAAATTTCAAATTCCATGACCACTGTCAACCATATGAAAGTATCTTTACTCGATTTCAATGTGTTGAACACTGTTACTTTTTTGTCATGCATTACAAATTATATTTAAATTTATAATACTGTAGGCATGATAATTGTCAATCTTTCTACCAGTAGGTACCAAATTTCTGATATTTAATTTCATTTTAAGACGATATTTCCTTTTAAATCAGAATGAAGCACGAAGCGTTGAACAGGGAAAACTATATATGTAGTGCTAGTGCTTACTTAAATAATAAGTAATACCATGTTATGTTCGTTTCAAATTTGCCGCTTTATATGAATTAATTCCGTAATTTGTTTGCCGCTTCTTAAGAATTAATGAAGTTATTTTAATTGCAGTCTTGTTTTGGGTTACCATTTCGCTATTTTGCTTTGTCTTTCTAAGTTTGAGTTGTGTTGACAGTTTCTTTTGTGTTGAAATTGCCGACTTCTGATTTTCTCGCGCGCGACCTTAAACACTTCTAAGAATTCCCCTGTAGCCGCGTTAGCATATCGCTTCCCGAAGGTTTTCTCGAAAGTCGCACGTGTTAATTTTCTTTCTAAAACATTTCATCACATGTCGAAATATGGTTCAATTTTTGTGGGGGAAGTGGAGATTCCCGTTGCGTTTCTACGTCAGTCAGTCTTCGACCTTCCCTGGCTCCGGTTTTTCCCAAATTACATCTTAAGGGAAGGGCCGTAAATAAATCAAGTGGGCAGCGAGCTTGGGTCTGAGACGAACGTTCATGTAGAGCGGGTTTCTTTCGCGGCACCTGTTAAATTAAGTATCGTACCGAATATTGCTTTAGGCAATTAGTATCATTTCGACAAAGTCAGGTCGGATTTATATCAGTTTTAACAGTGTAGCCTGATTACAGAACGATCAATTGTGATTGTTTCTTTTCTCGTTATTCGGATAAAAAGCGTTGGAACCCGTGAAAAGGTGATTGTTGGGAATAATGTACTTCCCCAGGAGCGTATCTACCCACGTTTCGCCCCCCTGGTTTCCTGAGACCTTCTACATTTTTCCCGGACCAGAAAAGACAAATACCCCTTCCTCGACTGTACCTGCATTTGCAAATCAACCCTCCCGGAATTGTGCCTGCCTCACAACGAAAGTTAAGGTAAAACAGATCAGTTTTTGTGTGTGGTGAAAAGAAACTTGCGCGCGACTTGCAAAATTTGGCGTAATTAAACTCCGTCACTTTTGCCTGTCATTTTCGTTGTACTGTCGTTTCCAATAATTTCATTATATGTGTTTTAAAATTTTCTGCCACTTTTATTTTTGTGTATTCTCTATTTGTTTGTGTAAAAATGTTGCAGGCTCCGAATATATAGGAGGAGGCACATAAAGGTAAGGTCCATTCCCGTAAGCTGTTTGCTTCTCGGGCTTCCACGAGGACCTACAATCAGCTGGATTTGGAAGGTGGCGCCCACTTATTTTGACTTACCCTGTACACAACTAAAGATTTTCTCCCATAAGCGATTTTCATGAACTCCGCCTACTTCTCTGGGCTAAGCTGTAGGCCTTTTTCCATCCATCTGGTTACGGGTCGTCTAAAAAGCTCGATTGGCCCGTAACAACCAATTGTCCCAATTGTATTACAACTTCCTACAAATTATTAATCAATCAATCAAATTATCTTTCCAATGTCAGCGAAGTAATAAAATTTATTCATATAACACTTTTCCGTACTCCCTATATATAAAAAAACTGGGTGTTTAAAATGATATTTGTAAAAATTATGAATAACCTCTACATTCCTACAACGCATGTACAAACATTTACGGTAAAATAAAAATTAGTTTCTTTATTTCTTGCAAACCCGTATCATATGAACCCAATTCCAAAATTCGTATTACCACTTCACAGCTTCTGTAATCTGCAATAGTTTGTATATGCATAAATCTTGTATATATTGATGTCATCGTACTCAGCAATACAGAAGTATATTTAATTATTAAATAGAGAAAATTGAACAGAACTAAGAAAGGATAATTAAGAGTGAGGGACGGATAGTTTTTCTTATAGTTTTTAGACGGAGTTTTTAGGAGATCACTCTAAAGAACAGTGAAACCGTTTAAGGTGTTAATCAAATTTAGCAATGACTATACCGATAATTTCCAAGGATGTTAGAAAGTGGATGCTGCATGCCCACAATATTGTGAGGCTACTTAGGGACACTAAATATATCGAAAATAATGCTAATTACCAATTTTCTTCTTTGAATAATTGTAGCGTCCATTTTTACACAATGTCCTATTTTAATCACACAAGTTTTGCCAAAAACTTATAACTTTAAACATAATAAGAGCAAAGTATTTATAAACTCAGTTGGTGACGTAGCCACCAGTTGTTTTCTAGCTTGGGGTCAGAAAGTTGTATAGTCGGTAGTGTGCAACGCCGCCTCCACTAACATCTCTTAACATCCTTAGTTTCAGTTATAAGAATGTATTATTAGTTTTAACTTAATATGACATAGTGAGGATATGTACAAAATATAACAATAAACTCAATGATCTTATATTGTGCTTGTTGTTCTCTGGCGATCTCGGCGGTAAGAACCTAGATGTGGAGTTACAAAGTTATTATAACAATTCCTAGAGGCATTTGTCAACATACAACTTAACCGTAACAGTATGCTCTAAGAATTCCTGTGAATTAATCACGTTTAGTTTCATTTCAATGCTCAATTTTACAAATGATGTATGTAAAACGTGGTTTTGCGATCTACAAAACCGAATTGTTTCGAAACGTAAAAGCCGGCGAGAATAATTCAAGTATTGAATACAAAATTGCTTATTTGTATATAGCAGCCTCTTGGAGTTTGTAGTACTATTAGACACATGCCTTGTGCAGCGTGTTCAAGTCCTATATACCCTCTATGAACAGGAAATCTATTCGTGTGTTTCTGGAAACATGTAATGTATTAGAAAATATTTTATGTAAGTACGATTTATACATGATGACATTAAAAGTTTTACTGTATTTATAAGATTACCTAAGACCAAGAACTAAACAAATAGAAGGTTATTATGTAAATTTTACTACAGGTATCATTATTAATAGTTATTTAATATAGACTTCTGTTAACCTATATTTGTTTTGTAGTAATTATACATAATTATATTTCAGAATAGGAGAAGCTTCTAAACAATAATATCGTGATCTAAACTAATTTATGTTAGATAATGATTTTCAAATGACATTGTGGGCCTTGATACGTATTTTTCAATCATAAGCTATTCTGTATATATATATACAGGGTGTCCTACGACGTGAGTTCACTACTTCGTGTACGTAATCTTTAGACCAAATATAGTTAAAAATTCTAATAAAGTTATGTCCTAAAGTAAACAGTTTTCAAAATACGAGCGATAAATTATTATCTATTCTCTCTTTTCGAGTGCTTTATGTCTTACAAGACGTAGCGATCTTCTCTCCTGTGCCTGCGTTGCACGTTTACAGTGCCACATGAAGATATTAGGAGACGCATTTTTGACGCAGCAGAACTAATTCGGAATAACAATGATCTGTTATATAGGGCAACCAGATTTCTCTAAGAAACACCAGAATGTGTCTCGTGAGCAACGGTGGCCATTTTGGTATCTTTATAGTGAATTTAAACTCAAATAAAAATAAATATTGGCTTTTCTGAAAGTGTAATTATTTAATAGATAATAATTTAGTACTCTGTATTTGAAAACTAAACCGTTTTCAAATACAGAGTAGGGCATAACTTTATTAGAATTTTTAATTATATTTGGTATAAATATTACGCACACGAAGTAGTGCCCTGCGTCGTGGGACAGCCTGTATATAAATATATATTTCACAATCCTATCGATCTTAAAATCTCGATATGGGTCATTACTTTAGGCCAACATACATAACATAACTACAACAGAATATAATTATTACATAAATGTATAATGACTAGTGCGTTCAGTAAAAGTTTCGTGCTTCATCAGGTAATAGTGTTGATAGTAAAAGCTTACCGAAATTTGTGTTTCAACACAATTTTTCTTGGAAAATGTTTAAATCGTACTTTACTTTATTTTTACTAAGCATACTGGCGAGTGTTGTACACATAAACAACATTAAACCGACAACAGTTAAGCCATCTTCCAGTATTCTAAACAAATTTCATCAAAACGACTACAAGATTGAATTTGAACGAGTTGAATTGAAACGCTTTAATAAAAGTTTTGGAGAGTTTTACATACGTACTTTTAAATACAATAGAACAACTCCAGTAGTTAATGGAACTTTTGTCTTTAACGTCCATTTGGGGTACAGGTCGGAGGTTAGTCTTTTTTAGTTGTAAAAATATATAAATTAAGTGCATTTTTTAAACAACAGCTACGATTGCAGGTGATTGGTCAGTTATATAAATTTGCTAGCAATGAGTACCGACTGTTTCCATTACGCTGTCAAGCTAACTTGTGTCAAGCTATTGCTATGGCATCTCTAGGTTTTGACAAATTATATAAACTTGGAAATATAGTATGTCCACTGACCAAGGTAAAGTGTTGTGAAGGATTGGGTATCTACAACTTAGATTCCTTACTAATTTATTATGTAATAATAGCATATTACGTTTTCTAATTTACCAGGGAACAAAATATTACTACTACAATTTTGCACCTCAAGAAGCCAATTTTCCTCCATTTATTCCAACTGGGCGTTATATGCTTGAATTACAATTACTATTAAATTCCGAAGAAATACTGGTTACAAGCAATTATGGATCTGTGTATCGTCCCATTGCCATTGTCTAATTTTTCGGTTTATCCAGAATTTTGATTTATTGATAGTAGTTAATTTGATTAATATTTTAAAATTGTTTAAGAGTTTTACGTTATTTAAACTATTTTAACATTTAAATGTCTTATAGTTAGTACACCGTTTGTAACTCTTCTAAAAACGCTAGCGACATATGTTAAGAAAAATTTGTAAATTGAATACACACATCAAAATGGTCTAGGGACAAGGCTAAAAATAAACGTTGTAGCAACTAGTGGAAGTATTATGACATAAAGATGAAACAAAACATAAAGCTGAACTATAATCTTTAATTTTAATAACAAAAACAAACAGAAGTTACTGTAGTTTGCTTATACTGGGTGTGTAAAAAATACAGCAAATTTTTAACTTACAAATAACAGTAGAATATGAATGAAAAATAAAAGATTTGCACATTTAATACAGTGTATGGCCACCTCGACTGTTAGTCACAGCTCGGCACCTATTGGGTACTCTTCTAATCAAATTGTCTATTTCATTTTGATCAATTTGTTGCCACTGGTCTTGTAAACAATTTGAGAGCTCTTCCCTTGTTTGAAACACCAAGCCTTGATTCAGGACACGTTTTCCCAGCATATCCAACACATATTCTATGGGATTCAAGTCGGGGGATTGCGCCGGCCACGGCAATACTGCGGCAATGCTGCGATATTGTGCTCATCTAAAAAATTTCTAACTGTTCTCGCAACGTGTGGTCGAGCGTTGTCCTACATTAGTAAAAATTGTCCCCCGATTAGTTCCGCCTGTGGTAGTACAACAGGTTGTAGAATTGTGTCCCGATATGCGTTTGCCGTTAAAAAGCCTTAACAAAAACGAGCTCAGTTCTACGGCCAATTCCAATTCCAGCCCAAACCATAACTGTTCCCCCTTGGTACCGATCAACTTCCTGAACAGTTGCCAAACGATTTTCTTTTCCAGGTCTCCTCCACACCCTTAGTCTTCTAGAATCTGGCCTCAAACCGAATCTGGGTTTATCTGTGAAGAGCACGTGAGCCCAGTCTTGTTCTTGCCAGTTGATGTGTTCCTCGGCCCATTCTAATCTACGTGCGCGATTGCCACGTGAAAGCTCGGGAACTTTAACAGGGCGTCGAGCGTGGAGATCAACCTCATGCAACCTATTTCTTACAGTTTGTCCACTGACTACCACTTGATGGGCATTTTGGAGCTCAGTTTTTAGCTGGTTGGCCGTAAGATTTCGATACGAAGACATTGGATTCGAAGAAATCTATCCTGTACAGCATTCGTTTACCTGATGGGGCCAGAATGTCTTTCTTTTACATCACCAGTTTCTTGATAACGCTGCCACAAGCGCCCAATGGTACTTCTACAAGAATTTACAGCAGCCGCCACATCTCGAATAGTCATACCTCCTTGTATCATACCCACAGCTCTTAACTGAATATCACGACTAAGAAGCACTTTTTCCATCTTTATTGATTCTAAGACACTATAAAGCCCAACTTGTTTCTTAATTCAATACACGTAAACTGAGTAATCTAAAGAGCAAAAACACCTTTTCGATACAAATGTCATCATCTGAACACAACTGTTTTACAAAAACGAAAAGAAACATCGCCAACTGGATGTAGAAATGGTCAGAATAAAGCTCTGTATGCTATAATCACAGAACATTTTGATTAACGTTTGCAAACATACTTATTACGTTTGTCCCCTAGACCATTTTGATGTGTGTATAATTGTTAACTTATATTATATTACTATCGCATAAAAAGCGGATGTATTCACAAGAAATAAATAAATACGTGGGTATTTTAATTGTTTTACAGATAATTCATGTTTACATTTAAATTTCATTATGTAAGCTACCAGTCTCAATTAGCGGTTGCCTATTTCTTCCTTGACTCGTTGATTTCCTGAAATCTTATATTCAACGGCTCGGTAAACGGTACCAATAACTCGTATGTAAACATATATTTTTGAACCAAATTCTAGTAATATGTTTCAGTTCACAGGCGAGGATATTGAACAGCAAAGCAATCCTATTTACTCGGCCAAGAAGCTACCCCCACTATCACTCCTTTAAATACTAAACGCTTGTAAGCAAGTGTTTCTAGTAACAGCAGCTTTTAGGACCGCTTCTACAATACACACTTAACTGTAGAATAAACTTATCGTTGGAATAAATTCAGAATTTTAGTCCTACCAGTGTATTTAACCAGGGAATAAGACGAATGTTGGTATTGGCAATAGGTTTAGTTAACCAGTGTGCGCACTAGCAGATTCGGCTTTTATTCCACGAATAAATTGAAAAGTGAGATTATATATATGTTTGTTTATGCAAATGTACCAAAAGCGTAGTTTTTGTGAGGGTTAATAATGGCTTAAAACATTGTACGTGAGTTTGAATCAGTAATTGCGGCAACACCAGCTTTGCATACCTTGTCAATCGATGAAACAGAAGTTGTTCCTCCCCTTGATCCCATTCTTCGTATCAGTGATACTTCTTAAAATAAAGATGGATTACTGTATCTACCGATAAAAAAGTGAATGGAGCGTAAAGGAGTAATCTTTTTTTTTTCACACATTCATACTACCGTTCCCCCCCCCCCCGGAACCGCTTTCGCATTACTTCAGGGGGGTGCGGGCGTCCCTTACATACTAAACATTCATGCAAACATGCACCCTAAACTTAACTAACCAAATGCGGTTGCCCCAGTCGGGATTCGATCGCCCCAACGGAGCAACTGCATTTAGTGTGACCTCGAGTGGCCAATGCGTTCTCGCACTCGACCACCGCGGTCCCAAAGGAGTAATCTAATACATAATTATTTTACAAATTTAGTTATTTAAAATAATGCATACGAACAAAATAAAATTTAAATACTTATTATTCTGCTTCATTTAACATTCTGGATTTTTTTTTTAATTTAATGTTTACTTTCAAAATCTTCATTGGCAACTCATGATTTCCCGCCTCCATTCTAGTCAGGTCAGTTTGAATTTTGACCACTTCTATTATTTACCCACTCCTAGTACGTTACACATACAATAATCAACTACGTTTATGCAAGTAATAGAACCTATAACTGTTTAGCATGCGTTGGAGCTCATTGCTCAACACTGTGTAACCAATCACAAAATAGAATTTTTATTACTCCACACCTTGATAACCAATTACAAACATGCAATTAAAATATTGGATAATCAATCGAGTGACAGTGAAAATAAATGCACTTGTCAAAATTATAGCTCATACATTTTGAAATGTCACAATATTAATTCACAATTTTCATGTAAATTTAAAATTTAACTAGTGGAAATCGAATTTACTTGTTGTGGATAAAGTAAAGTACTCACCTCGCGGTAATCGCAATAACTCAGGTGGATGATTGCAGTACTCGCCTGCGATTCGTGCTGCAAACTATATTCGCATGTGTTAACTCAATGAATAAAACCATAGTCGAATCCCACATAATAGATTATATTGTTAAAAGTTAACGTTTTCGGAACAACAGTGTTATATCTTCAGACTAAAATAACATCCTTAATAATACACATGGGCAGAAAAAGCAAAACTCAACTTACCAAATAAGTCAAAATTCAAAGAAAAAGGGAAAAATCTGAATGATTGTAGAAAACATTTTAAAAAATTTTTTAATGTCGTAACACCGTATTAGCTGAAGAAAACTTGGTAATTAAAATTAACGCAAATAGTAAATACAACTATAAACATAATCACACCACAGTGCTACATTAAAATTTGAATTTAAATTTCAAAAACCCAACCATTTGGGCTGGATAAATTAAAATTATTACTATTCACGGGTAACGAACAGCTATATTTAGGCCCCGTTATCCGTGAATAGAATTATTAGCTCAGAGGGGTAGGGGTGGTTGACGGAAACTGTTTACGGGAGGGAAATCTTCCTAGTTGTGTACAGGGTAGGTCAAAATTAACAGGGGCCGCCTTCCAAATCACAGCAGATTACCAGTTCTCGTGGAAGGCCGAGAAGCCAGCAGCTTACGGGAATCGGACCCACCTGTATTGTGCCTCCTCCTGTATATAAAGCTTGCAAAGTTCATGAACACAAAGATAAAAATACACAAAGATAAAAGATAGGGTAAATTTTAAGACTACCTCTTATAAATTACTGACACATGATACAAAAAATATAACGATTACATTGAAAATGGTAATATTTTTGGTTAATTAATACAAAGTTAATTGGACGTTCAAACCGCGGCTCGCCGTCCCTGGCTTACGGCATTTAATTTCTTAAAACAAATCTACGCAACTAGCGGTGTCTGAATTTACAAAAAAAAAATACAACTTATGATTACTCTCTACAATTAACAGAAAAAAGCAAATGACAATTGGCGACTGAAGGTCGCCCCTGAAGACTGGATCGAATGGAGTCAACGCTAATGGTCAAAATTTCAATGCGTTTATTGCAACAGCGACATAACCAGAGGGACAGGAAATGGGCTCGGTATTAATCCGCCAAAGGCGATCAGCAAATTCTTAACGAATTGCCTTCCCAGGAAACAGCGTTACAAAATTCACGCTGTGGACAACCATGGAAAACCCAAGCCGCCCCGGCAGTACTTGATTACGGTGCCTATCGCAAGCAACCGGGCCGAAGAAGATGTTAAATTCGACTCCAGAGAAAAACGAACGAATGTATCCAGCAGCTGGAAGACTTCATCATATTGCGAAATATGATGCACCAATTCAAGAACAATTTAACACGTAAATTCCCAGAAAATGTCCAGGGCCAAGCGCACAGACAAAACACTAATTTGCAATTCTGCATGATAACAAAAAAAAAAGGTTCACTAAAACTATATCCGGTAAATAACAAGATAGTAATCGGCTGCAGAGCGGCAATTAAAATGACTTTAATTCAGATGAAGTGGCATAATCAAACGAACATAACAGACTTTGACATAGAAATTATTTAAAAATCGAAGAACTCTCTTATTTTAGCGCTAATATAGCAAGAAGCTAGGTTCCTGTTGCGCAACCGTGATAACTGAATTACCATTAGCAAGTGTTCACTTTAATATTAACTAATACCAATTGTCTCAATTATGTTACAATTCTCAACAAATCACTCAAATTAACTTTCCAATGTCAGCGAAGTAATAGAATTTATTCATATGAATTTTTTTCGTATTCTCTATATACGTATAAAAAATTAAGTGATTAAAATGAAATTTGTAAAAATTGTAGATAACTTCGGCATTCCTACATGTACAAAAATTTAGGTTAAAATAGAAATAATTTTCTTTATTTCCTGCAAACCCGTATCATTATGAACCCAATTCCAAAATTCGTATTAGTCCTTCACAGCTTCTTAATAGTTTTTATATGCATTAATGTTGTAAATATTGATGTCACCGTACTCAGTAATACCGAAGTACATTTGATTATTCAATTGGGAAAATTGAAAGGAGCTAAGAAAGGGATAACTAAGAGTGAGGACAGATAGTTTTTCTTCCTTAGAAAGTGGATGCGGCATGCCCACGTTGTTGTGAAGCTACTTAGGGGCACCAAATATACCAAAAATAATGCTAATTACCAATTTTCTTCTTTGACGAATTGTAGCGTCCATTTTCACACAACACACCATTTTAATTACACAAACTTTTACCACAAATTATACACCAGTTGTATTCTAACTTGGCGCCACAAAGTTGTAAAGCCGGTAGTGTGAAAGGCCGCATCCACTAACATCTCTAACATCCTCAATAGTTTTAGTTATGCGAGTGTATTATTATTTGTAAGTTAGTGTAACAGAATGAGGATTTGTACAAAAAATGACAATAAACTCAATCATCTCATATTATGGTTGTTCTCTGGGGATCTCGACGATAAGAACCTAGGATGCTTGTCGAGTTACGACCTTAGTATAACAATTTCTAGAGAAATTTGTCAACATACAATTTAATCATAACAGTATGCCCTAAGAATTCCTAGGTGAATTGATCACGGTTAGTTTCATTTCAAAGCCCAATTTTACAAATGATGTATGTAAAACGTGGTTCTGCGATCTACACAACCGATTGATTTCGAAATATAAAAGCCAGCGAGAACAATTCAGGTATTGAATACAAAATTGCTTACTTTGTTGGAGTTTGTAGAACTATTAGACACATGCCTTGTGTATAGTGTTACAGCCCTATATATGCTCTATGAAGAACAAATCTATTCGTGTAACAATTTCCGGCAACATGTAATGTATTAGAAAATATTTCATAATGTTAGGTAAGTACGATACATGATGAGATTATAAGTTTTACTGTATTTACAAGATTTCGGGAGACTAAAACTAAATAAATAGGAGGTCATTATGTACATTTTACTATAGATATCATTATTAATAGTTATTTAATGTAGACTTCTGTTAACCTAGATTTGTTTTGTACTATTTATACATAATTACATTTCAGAATACGAAAATCCTCTAATACAATAATAGCATGATGTAAACTAATTTATGTTAGATAATGATTTTCAAATTGACATTGTGGGCATTGATCCGTAGTTTGCAATCATGAGCTATTCTGTATATGTATATACAGGGTGTCCCATGAGGGAGGTCACTACTTCGTGTATGTAATATTTAGACCAAATGTAGTTAAAAATTCTAATAAAGTTAGGCCCTAAAGTAAACCGTTTTCATAATACAGAGTGTTAAATTATTATTTATTAAATATTTAAAATATCAGAAAAGCCACTATTTATTTTTAATTTAGTTTGAATTCACTATAAAGATTGTTCAAAATGGCCACCGTTGCTCTCGAAACACATTCTGGCTCTTCTTAAGAATATGCCTCGAGAGCAACGGTGGCCATTTTAAACAATCTTTTAGTGAATGTAAATTAAAATAAAAATAAATATTGGGTTTTCTGAAATTGTAACTATTTAATAAATAACACTGTGTATTTTGAAAACATTTTACTTTAGGTCATACCTTTATCAGAATTTTTAACTATATTTGGTCTAAAGATTACGTACACGAAGTAATGGCCTCGCATCGTGGGACACCCTGTATATGTATATATATATATATATATATATATTTCACAATCTTATCGATCTTAAAATCTCGATATGGCTCATTAGCTTAGGCCAACCTTAATAAAATAATTAAAATAGAATATAATTATTACAAAAATGTATGTATGTATGTATGACTAGATGTTCAGTATATATTTCGTGTTCCATCAGGTAATATTGTTAGTAAAAGTTTCTCGTAATTTGTGTTTGAAGATAATTTTTCGTGAAAAATGTTTAAATCGTACTTTCCTTTATTTTTTCTAAGCGTACTGGCGAGTGTTATACACATACACAACATTAAACCGACAACAATTAAGCCAACTTCCGGTATTCTAAGCAAATTTCATCAAAATGATTACAAAATTGATTTTGAACGGATTGCATTAAAACGCGTTAATGAAAGTTTCGGGGAGTTTCACATGCGTACTTTTAAATACAATCGAACAACTCCAGTAGCTAATGGAACATTTTTCTTTAACGTCGATTTGGGGTACAAGTTGAAGGTTAGTCTTTTGTAGTTGTAAAAATATATAAATTAAGTGCATTTCTTAAACAACGGCTACTATTGCAGGTAATTGGCCAGTTATATAAATTTGCTAGCAATGAATACCGACTGTTTCCACTACGCTGTCAGATTAACTTATGTGAAGCTATTGCTACATCAGCTCTAGGACTTGACAAATTCTATAAACTTGGAAATTTTGTATATCCACTGACAAAGGTAAATGTTTGTGTAGTATTCAGAATCTAGAACTTAGATTCGATACTAATTTATCATGTAATAATAACATATTACGTTTCTTAATTTACCAGGGAACAAAATATTACTTCTATAATTTTACACCTGATGAGTCCAAGTTTCCTCCATTTATTCCATCTGGGCGTTATATGCTTGAATTACAATTAGTATTTAATTCTGAAGAAGTACTGGTTTCAAACAGTTATGCATCTGTGTATCGTCCCATTGTCTAATTTTTCGAGTTATCCAGAATTTGGTTGTATTGATAGTAATTAATATGATTAATAATTTACGTTATTTAAACTATTTTAATATTTAAATATCTTATAGTTAATACACAATACATGTCACAGTTAAATAAGCTAGCTAGCGACATATGTTAAGAAAATTTGTTAACTGAATATCATTGTTAGTTTGTATTATATTACAATAATATAAAAAGTGACTCCGTCCACCAGAAACAAAAAAATACTTGGGAATTTTAATTGTTTTGCAGAGAATTCATGTTTACATTTAAATTTCATTATGTAAGCTACTAGTCTCAATTATCGGTTGCCTATTCCTTCCTTGACTCATCAACTTCCTAAAATCTTATATTCAACGGCTCAGCAAACGGTACCAGTAACTCGTATGTAAACACGTATTTTAGAATTAAGTTCTAGTAATATATGTTAGTACACAGGCGAGGATATTGAATAGAAAAGAAATCTTATTTATGCGGCCAAGATGCTACCCCCACTATCACTTCCTTAAATACTAAATTCTTGCAAGCAAGTATTTCTAGTAACAGTGGCTTTTAGGGCCAGTTCTACAATAAAACTTAACGTAGAATAAACTTATCCTTAGAATAAATTTAGAATTTTGGTTCTAGCAGTGTATTACCAATCTATTTTTAGAGCTTGGGTACTCTTGATGTTTCATCTATTCAGATCCCATATTTCCACTCTGTACGTAGCAAAGAGGCGGGCGTGGGCTAGAGGTTAGCGCGTTAGACTTCTACCACGAAGGTCCTGGGTTCAATTCCCATTACTGGAACATCGGATTTTTAATGGTCGTTCTCACTGTCAAGGCTATGGAAAACCAGAGATGTAATCTGCCTAGTAAATCTTCTCTGGAGTAGACATGTTTACACTTCCCGTAGTTCGGAGCCCACGTTAAGCTGTAGGTTCTCCTTCCGACACTTACAAAACTTACGAATTGTCCCCCAAGGTGCATTCATATGGAGTGTAGTAAATTTTAGAATTTTCAAAGATTTTATCTCATATCTCACGGATGGGTGCAAACAGCTCAAGAGATTTTCGTACTTCTCTTGTGTTTCTATCATCAAACCTCAAACATGTTGTAAAAATTGAAATCGGCGCTTGGAGATTGTTGCTCGGATCGTAATTCTTCTACGTAACTGTAGAATTTTCGGAGGGCACCTGCGATGTATAATAGACCTATAAAGTATAAAAGCTCTCAGTCTTATCAGTCAGTCTCATATAGCTCTGCCGATG
This sequence comes from Limonius californicus, assembly GCA_014611495.1. Lineage (NCBI taxonomy): Eukaryota > Metazoa > Arthropoda > Insecta > Coleoptera > Elateridae > Limonius > Limonius californicus. Next base: position 20,315 of record JABXWE010038328.1, read on the forward strand.
TATAACATCCGAAGTTTCACGAGAGATTTCCTCGGTGGTGCGTAATATTATTATATTTAAAACTTCTTCGTTTATTAGCAAATTCCATGCTTCTTCACAAGCCTTAACATGTAAATGTCAAACTATGTTATCATTTATTTGGGTGACCTTGCCTAGGTGGAATTGGCCACTAAATTTGTTACAGCATGTTATGTTTGCGTCTTTGTATGCTTCTATTTGTCTATCATTTACTTCAGTTTGATCAAATTCTACACTTACTTCATGTTGTTGTGTTTGCATACTCTGTTCACTGTCGCTATCATATTACTGTTGAATACAATCATAATCTTCACTAGGGTTATCTCCAAATATATCAGCATTTTCCCTGTATAATTTTCTTCGTCGTTCCATATCGTCGCTATATGTACCCACATAACCAAAGTTAACCCTCACTGTCCACAACGTGATCATTTCTTAACCTGGAAAGATAACACACCTGGGGTAACTTAAAGGAGTCCTTTGTGCATCAGTAGCAGTTATCAAAACTACAATATCCGTGGCGTTCAACTTAAAGTTCAGAGCTACTTATTCTAAATAGTTAACTTTACCGCAACCAAAAAGGTTGACTTTTGTACAAATTATAGCTGCATATATTTATAGCTACCTATAGTGGTTAGTTTGCGGTTACATGCTCTATAACAGGTTTTAAAAGTTAACAAAAGGATCTCTACTTCAAGATAACCACAGTAAGTTGATAATAGTTGCCCGTACTGTTGTTAATAACTATATTGCAATTATATTTTAAAATACTCGTCATTTTAGCTATTGATCGAATATCTTATTGCCCTGTAATTAGTACAAAAATGATTTACAACTTGAAGCTAAATGTAATGTTACGGTTGTTATTTCGTATTTTACAATTACTTCCTTACAAAAATGAGTAGCAAATATAGAAAAAAAAAAGAACTATTGTTGGTTAGCCCATAATACAATAAATAATATAAGGTGTTTATTTCTATTTAAGTTATCGTCGAAGATAATTTTTGTTATTCTTTTGTCATCTTCCTTTTTTAACTTTTGGACAGTCCTAGGCGATTACGTACATTCCACGATAGCGTACTAGTAAAAAGACAGCCTTCTTAGCTGCCCTAATGCTACCTATTGAGATGATATTATCTTAAGTAAAAAGTGACCGTTAAATTCTTGTGGAATTTATTTAAATAAATCCACAACTGAAATAAAAAATTTGGAAATACGCAAGCCTACTAAAATCCTTAAAGATTAGTCATATGTACTTACATTGTCTGCCTTTAGAGTAGAACCAAATTTACTTTAAGCTTTATAAAGGGAATAAATAAAATAAGGGATTAGTAATTTCATTACGGATATTTACTATTATGGGTTTTACAACAAAATTTTACATCCGGATAAATAATAATTTTGGCAATTTATTATAAAATTACAATAAATATTACAAAAGCGTCTATTAATGTGGAACGGTCTATAACGTTCATTATTAAGGGGGATAAGGACAGGGGGTAGGCAACCCACCGTATTAAGTAAAATTACCATTAGAAATAAAATACTTTTGTCCAAAACTACGTTCGCAAAAATTAGTTTGTAGTTATGCTTGATATTTTATTGTAATGCCTCGTGGTAGAGCAAGACACGTACGGATTTATTTTTTTAAAAAAGTGTCCCGTATGATTTTTACCAGGCAATTTGTTTATTTTAATTAACTGAAATATAAACGTTAATTTAAAAAAAAATGAAAAACTAAATCCGTACGTGCCATTCCTTACATAAATAGATTCAGAAAATATATTCAGAATTTTTTCAAAGTAATGCATTTTTGCGTAATCTTGGTCAAAGTGATATTTAATAAAGGCCATTAGGTCGTAATCGTAACCACGTTGGGAAAAATACATGTAGGTAGGCAACTTGCATAACACCAATACGCACAAGGATTTCCTAATGGCCATATTTCAGGTAGACCTCTTGGCGGGCGGTCCATAATTCTCTATAAACCGAACTGACTGTTCGACCACGAGTTTCAATCCTAGGGATTAGCACAGGTAGAGGTACACGGAAATAGAAAATTAGATAATAAAATAATAACAGGCTAACATGTTTTTATTATACAATTAGTCAATAATAACAAAAATAATTTAGATACTAATTAGTAAGCAAATAATTATAACAAATAGGTTTAACCAATAAGTGTCTGGATAGTAGTTTCTTATCGTTTTCATCTATTTTTTTAGTATAAAATTAGTGAAAAATTTTGGATAATTGATATTTCTAATTTTTAAAATAAACTTCTATTTGAAAATTGAGCAAAACATTCGTAAATGTAAATGTTCGAGTGGGTACTGGGTCGCGTTAAAAGGGCACGTTAAATCGAGAATGAACAGATTCACAGGCATTCTGTTCTGTTCTGTGTGGAAAACAACAACCCCAGCCCAACTTCTTGGGAGAAATAAAGCCGTATGATCGAAATAATTTTTATTTAATTATTATAAAAGCTAGAATTTTGAATTTGAATTTTTTAAACAAACTCTGCTACACATGAAATCTGCAGCCGGCAATTGTGGCTTTTGACCATACCAATTGACAAGCTTTGTGAATCGCTAATAAAAAGTCAATAACAATTTGACTTGGTTAAAATTTAATTCCTAACTGATTACTTTTTTGTACTAGTTATTATTGTAAAAACATTAATATGTGTTTCAGTTTTCTTGGGACACGTCGTATGAACTGTACCGATCAGGTCAAATAAATATCTCTAATTTCTTGTTGACGGCACCTCCTCGAATTTACTATAGGTCTGGTAGTAAGCGACGTATAAAAAAATTGCAGAATCTCTTCTCTATATATGTTACGAGTTTTCAGATTAAAAAACGCATACACAACGACGCTTCACTGTCATTGGAGAGACAGGAATTGCTAATTTGAATTTGTTGAATATTTATAGAAAATACGCTAAACTTAGACCAAAAAAATGCAGATAATAAACATTTCTTTCTATCATGCAGAAACGGAAAATGTACTAAGCAAGTAGCAGGCATAAACACATTTTCAAAAATTCCTTCAGTAACTGCCAAATATCTTAATTTACCACAACCAGATGCATATACAGGTTAATTCCGGCGGGGATATACTGAAATTAAAACAAGGCTACGTGGACAATTCTTTTAACACTAAAATGGATAGTGCAACAAAGATTCTATGTGGACATGGAATTAATACCAATATTTTCAACCAACCATCGACCTCAAATATAAATGAGTGTAATAACAATAATAGTCTACATGAATCAGTACATCTAAATGAGTCAAAAAATAACTTGCTTGGATCAAAATTTAATATTAACAATCCCAACAAGTGCACTTTTAACATTACTATTATGAAAGAAAGTTTATAAGTTGCTTCTTGTTTTGTTAATTGTTAATTTGTTCTTTCTTAATTTCAGTGTTAAAATAAAATGTAAATATATATATCAATTTATATTTATTCTTTTTCTAATTGCTGACAGTCGTAGAAAAAATATTGTATGAAACTCATGCATAAAGTGTCTTTTTTCAGTCATGGGATTGTCAAACTTCCCATTCATGAAAAAAGTACTACTTTATGCACTTGTTGCATAAATAACTATTGTGTATATCCATCTCTTTCTATCACATGTGTTTTACTTTTCTTTTCTTCTATCTCACTGCTGTTACATGTATCAAATCATCCAATTCAAAGTTATCCTTAGTGGCATATGGAATTAAAAATCATGTTTAAACTAGATACATGTATTATTTATTATTTGTTTTGTATGTTGTCAAAATTAAATTTCCTGAATCTAGCTCAGGCATGATTTTTGTCTTTAAATTTGATCACTTGATATTTAATTATGGGCCCATCGGCATATTGGGGAATTACAAATTTATGTACGCCTTATTACGGAATGCAAAATATTCCAACACTATTTTTCTGTTATAATTAATAAGCATGATAGAACGAGTTGAAAAATAGTTCACCTTGTATAGAGACAAAATTTGGCATACAAAATACACAACAATAAAGATTCTAGTTCCGCTGTTTAGTCTTAAGTATATTTACTCGTTATCCCAGAAATAAGAATAGGCAGGTAGAATTCCCCAGGCGACAACTATAGATAAAGAGATAAAAGGGTCATACGCTGTTGTCGTCATCGTGAATTGTGTTTTAGAACGTAAGAATTGTAATGGGGTAGGTGTTACGAGTTGCCTATATTAATTTCTAAAAGGCGCAAACAAGAAATCCGTCAGCTGTCCTGAGGGGCCTTAAGTTTGGGCGGTTGTGCACCATCAGACATGCGCTCCATCTCCCGGGGTTTCTTTCTTAAGCTGTTAGTATTTACAAAGCGTAGTGGATAGTCATCATTTTGAAAGGAGTAGCATCCGTTTACCGTCACAGTCCCGAGCTTAGCGCGTGCATCCTTTCCAATAATTATTAAGGTAAGTTTTTCTTTTATACCATTAATTTAACGGCCAACTTATTTTTTTGTATTTTTGAGATTAAGCACTTATCAGCCGTTGGTGGTACCAATGTTGGAAATACAATTATACGGATGTGGTATATGCTGGTGACACACGCCGTCATTATTTCTACCCACCAAAAGTTCAAAGTGCAGAGCTTCAATATAAATTGAATGACCATTGGTAGTTATACTTCTGTTAATATGAGTTATTTTATAATTTCAAATATATTTACTTGCCCTTAAATCAAAGCGTAACTAAGCTAACCACTAGAAGATGCAAGAAGGAACTAGATATATGCCCAACAGATAACTTTTGTTTACAAAATATTATTTATTTTTAATTGCAGTGCGAAAGGCCATACCTAGTGCCACAGAACCGGACATTTTCTCCCCTACGAAAGTATGGGTCTAGTCCGCAAGTAAACTTACGAAATCGCTGTAAAAGCACTGCCTTGGATGTTATGGTTAAAATTGACACTTTCTGTGAGTACCTACATAATTTGTTGTATTTAGAATATTTGTCTAATAATAAATAGCAACTGTTTGTAATGGATTTTTATTTACTCATTATATAATAAATAAAATGATCATCTTAATTCAAACCGCATTAACATTCTTTCAACCGAAGCTAGGCTTGCCTTACAGATGCACTGAAAGGTTATTTTTTGACAGAATGAACAGTTAACTTTGAGTTATATTTCTCAGTTCACTTTTTTACAGTCAATATGGTTATCTTCCAGAGATAACCTAAGAATATCTTCTTGGGATAGTATACAGGTTAGTCAGAGAGTATAACTTTTGGGTATGTTGGAAACACGCCCAAAAGACGACTTTCAACTTAGCTTTTGGGTATGTCAAAAAGGTGTCCAAAAGATGATTTTCAAGGTTAACTTTTGAACATCTTCTATAGTTAACTAAAAGCTGACTTTCAAGGTTAGCTTCCGGACATCTTTTATGGTTAACCAAAGGATGTTTTTCAAGGTTAGCTTCTGGACATCTTCTATGGTTAACCAAACTATGGCATTCAAGGTTAGCTTTTGGACATCTTCTATAGGTAACTAAAGCTGACTTTCAAGATTAGCGTTTGGACACCTTTTACGGTTCCAGGAGGCTACTTTTAATGTTAGCTTATGACATCTTTTATGATTAACCTTTTTTGCGAGATTGAGGATACCTTAAGGTTGCTCTATGATTAACTAATTTGTGACATAGTTAACCTACAGGTTAACTTTTAGTTGAATAATGGTGAGTTTGTATTTTGAGAGGATAACTTTTAATTATGTTTTGGGTAACTTTGGTTATGTGGGTAGCAATTCAGCTTCTCACAATGGGTGTTCCTTTTCTCGCCATTTATTTCCCGCCATTTCACTAAAATAAATAGAAAGTATAAATTACAACTAAAAAGCACTGAACCGTGGGGTCTACAATACCCGCGTAGCAATATATACGTGAATAGGAACATACTTATTATAAAAATTGACTCTACGACATACCATCCTACACGTCTTACTCAATGCTGGTTACATAAAACGGCAAGACAGTAGTAATATGAACGCGCGTGCATTAACGAAAATAAGAATTCTGTAAGTCTTTGAAACCCCATGGTTCAGTTACAGGGTTAGTATATGGTTGTTTTGCAAATATTAACCTCCTGCGAATTTCTAGAACTCTTTCGCACATGTTTTGTGCAGAATCTTCAAACCTTGAGTACGGTGTATGAAGAATAAATTTATTCTTGTGTAGTTTCTGGGAAATGTAATGTATTACAGAATATTACGTTATTTGATGTTCTAAGCATAAAGTATAAAGAATTGTATAAGTATTACTGTATTTACAAGATTTTATGAGTCGAACACCTAAATAAATTGCAGGGTATTATACAGTGTGTATCAGAAATAGGTACAAATATTAAATACGATGGAAGATTACAATATATACAAACTAAAAAAAAACATTTCTTTGGCAATGGGACCCTGAAGACATGAGAAAATAATAATTGAAAATTTGACCCAAAATTGTTTGAGTACCGCAAGATAATAACAAAAATTTGAGTTCAAAGACATGTTATGCAAAGGAGAGTAAGATAGAAGTGCAAAAAATTTCTTATCGCCCGCCACAAACCAGTACTATTAGGTAGCTCAGTAATTTCTATTCGGTCTGTTGTTGTTATCACAAGCCAGACAAGTTTTTACGTGTCTGCCTCTTTGGATTTACTTTACCTTCTGCAGCTTAAATGCATTTTCTATATATCATCATCAGTTCTCAAACAAAATTTTATTTTATTTTTTAATTCAAAAAAATAAACTTAATGATTTTTGAAAAATGAATAGTACCATTGAATTCTACTTGAGCCAATCTATTACCGGTTTAAATATTTGTAGCTATTTCTGATACACCCTGTATACATT
>JABXWE010038330.1:0-11791 GCA_014611495.1 Limonius californicus
AAAAAAAAAGTTGAATATAGCTGTCATTACACTAACGCACTTTTTGTAAATTGCTTTTTCCTATCGTATAGAGAATTTCCTCCCATTTAAGAATATATATACTTTATTTTATGTATTGTTAACAATAACGAAGTTACAAGCCTGGGGAGTGAAGTCTGGGACACCCTGTATAGGTATCTTAAGAAGCTTATAGAGTATGTGTCATTTTCTAACATTTCTTAATTTTTTCCAACAAAATGTTTTATTGTTTTTCTAGTAGCAAATTTGACAAGAACGTAGGCTCCCAATTTGAAATTTCATGAACCCCTTGCAAGGTCAGTTATAGGATCTATAGTTTCTAAGAATTGTTCATCAGAGAGATCGTTGTCAAATTCACTCAATACACTTTTAGAATAATCTGAGATCAATTCTATCTATTCACCAATTTCAGAATCTGTGAAATTTTTTGCTGTTTACCTCTTCCTAGATTATGTCTAACAGTTCTTTTTTCTTTTCCTTTAGCTTCGGTTCTGTAATTTCACCTTCAATCTTATGTTTACAGGAACTTCTTAGTATTCGCCCCTGCGGTTTGAAGATTTTCGAATGCATTTTGGGTACGGTCTTACAACCTCTGGAGTTATTAAAACCTTTTTTTTTGTTTCCATTTGCTTGGCCTCAGAGCAAATTGAAGCGTCTGCATTATCGGTAAATGGAGTCGGTATGCTACAAGTGGGAATCTGGTTTGTGTTAAGACTTTCTTGAGGGGTTTGATCCAAGGGCGTATCCAGGGCTACCCCCTTTCAATGTGGAAGAAATTTAAAATAAAACAGAAAAAAATATAAATAACAAATTTCTGAAAAATTGATTAATAGATTGCTTCTTGGCATGTCAACATGACAGAAATTAATTAGAGACCCTCGCGCCATTTGTTAAAACTCATAGGAACTACAACCTGTACGTGTATTATACACGTACAGGTTGTAGTACGTGTATTATACACGTACAGGTTGCAGTTATTATAAGTTCTCACAGATGGATGTGTAGTTAGCTCGTGGCAACAGGGAGTTTCCTAGAATAATCTCGTCTCATTTCACGACGCATCAACAACGAGAATAAGAGCGCGCGCATTTTGGTTAAAGTCAGTGCAGTTAAGTTAGGATTCACACAAGCATCACAAGTGTGTGCAATTTTTACGACAGTAAAGTTTCTTGTTTCGTGCCATCTACTTTATTATAAAGTATACAAAAATGGATATTGGAAAGTTTTTTGGTGAGAATGTTAAGTACTGACGTTTATTTGGGTATCTACGTTTGCATGTGTTATGCTGCGTCCAACATTTACTAACAGTTATATTTTATTTTTTGCAGTGAATTTCGAACGAAACAACAGTATCAGCACCACCAGCAGAGCAGCGATGAGGGCAAGGAAGTACAACCACTCTCCTTCTTCTACGATTCAAACCACGGTGCCAGACACTGAAAGTAAAACTGAAGACGACGGTTGTCATAAAGATGATGTTGGAAATATCGCCGGTGTGGCGACGACTATGTCGGTTGATAAGAAAAAACATCTTGTGGAAAATGGCTGGGTACCTTCGTAAAACTACGATTTTGACGCAGATACCAAACACCTCAGGAAGAAATTCAATCACCAGTAGCTGGACACATATTCACTACGGTTAGCTTAATCAAGACCACTCAAATGTGCTTTCTGTAAATATTGTGTATTGTTTCCGCCGTCAGCCAGCACGATGAGAAGTAGTTGGGGTTCTTTCATCATCTGACGTTGTTTTTAGTAATAGGTCTGATGATGAAAGAACCCCAACCACCTGCACATGCACGATTATTGCAAAGCATATGTACAGACCCAGTGGCATAAGACTGCAATAGAATCTACAAAATCGTTCATGGAAGCCGTTTCAGTGGACATCCTACTTCAGCAGTCTTCGCAAAAATTAATAATAAAAAACAAAAAAGTACTATCCTCAATTGTATTCAGCGTCATTTTTTCCAACATTCGTGGTTTACCCCTCAGAGGCAAAAATCTGGATGAAGGCGTATTTATAGACTTATGCCGTTTACTCATCGAAGCAGGTTATTCACAATTAAATCACCATTTTGAGCATGAACCAAAAATGCGTCATACCGATCACCTATCATACAAAATGAAATAATTGATCCATGTGGCTCTACAATCAGGGAACAAATCGTCACAAGGGTTAAGGAAGCTTACTCTTAGAGCATTCTAGATGACGAAACCTTGGAAATTTCGGGCAAAGCAAAGCAAAACAGTTGTCTATTGGATTAAGTTTCTTCGATGAAAAGGCCAACACAATCGAAGAAGAATTTTTAGGCTTTGTAGAGCTTGAAAGACTTAATGCCAAAAGTATTTTGGGATTAACCAGATTGTGTGACAAATTTCAACCTAGACACTGATAGGTGTGTGGGGTTAGGCTTCGACGGATGTTCCACCATGTCTGGGAAAGAAGGGGATGTGCAGGCGATCTTGAGGCAAAAGTACAATAAAGCCTTGTATTTCCATTGCTCTTCGCACAGGCTAAACCTTGTCGTGAACGACTTAAACGTTATCCCAGAAATTGGAACTATCAAGAAGATAATCATATTTTTTAACGAGTCCGTTTTACGACGCAAGCTTATTGCGAACATTCATAAATTGTGAGACTAGATGGTCAGAGAAGTACAAGAGCACCCATGCTTTTAAGGATCACTTCGTCGATATTGTTGAAGCATTAGAGACATTAGCTGAAGAGGGTAATGCAGCAACAAGGAAAAATGCATATTAACTGCATGCAGCGGCGTGCAGATCTTCATTTGTTGTGTTAGTAGCATTAATTGCGAAGTATTCCTCTACACTGGAACCGATAGCAAATGCACCAAGTGAAGGCACTTGACATCGGGAAGATGCGGAGAACGTCACAGCTGACGTGTTGAAAGAAGCAGGTGACATTGCAAAGCATTTGAATATTGATAAAACCGCTACTCGCGTTGTTGGCCGATAAATACATAAAAGCAACGCTCAAGCCGGAAATCCATCCGAATTTTGGAGAAGATCTCTAATAATTCCTTACTTGGATTCCATCATATCATCATTAGAAGTCAGATTTTCCGCAGACAAACAGCCTGCATTTTCATTGGCGCATTTCCATCACTCTTTTAAAACACTTATCATTTTTCGGGCAAAACAAAAAAATAGCCACGGCCAGACTAATATGCATACAGACACGGGAGCGGCGGCAAACGAAAGAGAAGGCTTCACGCTATGCAGCGGTTGGTCATACGACTTTGGCGCATGCTCAGTTCGTCTGTAGTAGCATCAGTCTCGTTATTTTATAGCCACACCTTGTATACATCGAACAAAATGCTTTATGCTTAATTTAATATCAATTATGAAGAAATAATTGATAATTTTGCAAAATTGAAAGTAAGAAAAAAAGATTTTTGAATTAATTTTATTTTCATACTTACTTTAAAAACCAGTTTTGACATTTAATAGAATAATATTCGTTTTTTAAATTTTTGAGATACGAATTACGAACAAACAGTTCTATTTCTGTTGGTTGTACAATCAAACGCTTGTTTTGCATTGAAAATTCTTTTTTGAATGAAAATTTAACTAATTATCATACGCAGTAGTTTTTTTGACATGACTTGTGGGGGGGGGGGGGGGGCACTCGTCGAATCCAGGCAAATCCAATTTTTTTATTTTTTAAATTAATTATTTAGATGAATTTATCGTGTTTTTGGGTTATATAGAAGACATTGATAATGAAAATTTAATTTTTTCATTCATTGTTTTCTATTTTTTTGGGGAGTGTTTTTTGTGTGGTTTATTTCTTGTGGGGGCCCCAGGACCCGGCAGGAAAGATGTCTAGGGCCACAAAATAGGTTAATCCGGTTCGTAGTGTAAGACACTTAAAGGCAACATCAATTACATTTATAATAAAAAACTACCAAAGTAACAAAATTTAACGTCTTTTTAGTAATGAACATGAAAATTACAATGAAGGTACGTTACAAGAAAAAATTTTACAATATTATAATGAAAATCATTATTATCTCCTTTCACTTAACTTAAAGTTATTAAATTTTAATACCGCGTGGCACCTCTTCTGGCAGTAATAACTGATCTGCACCTTGCTGGCATACTCTCAATGCAATTATCAATATGTTCTTGTGGAATTTCATGCCACAGTACCGGGAATATGTTTCTCAGCTGTTGCACAGTAGTAGGTCTTGGATTATGATGATTAAGCTGTCTCTGCAGAAGGTCCCATGCATGCTCGATGGGATTGAGATCTGGAGATAGCGGAGGAAGAGCAAGATGGATTATTTCTTCATCTCGAAGCATCTCTAAAACAACCCGAACGTTGTCGTCAAAATATTTCCGTTCAACAGAGTTGCGACGGTTCAGAACATGGTCCATAATGATCTCTTGGGCACCTGACGTTGACACGTGAGTGTATGGAGGTCAGTACGTCACCCTAAAGAAATTCCAGCCCATACCATAAAACCATCACCACCAAAAGCAACAACTGGGACGATATCCGGAACTGCGATATACTCTTTGACGGCGGCTATCATTGTTGATACAACATCTGAACTCGTCCGAAAACAGTATATCATCCCATGATGCCTCTTCTTAAAGCCTATGCCTTGATCATTCCACCTGGTGTCATCGTTTGAGCCACAGTTCTTGCAGTATATTTCAGGAGGCGGTATGAGGTAAGTCCTACCTCAAACAATCGATTTCTCACAGTTTGGTCGGAGATTTGATTTCCTGTGGCATTCTGGAGCACTTGATGTAGATGTCGGGCAGTTGAAAAAGGGTGCATTCTTGCATTAATTACCAGAAGTCGATCTTCACGAGGCGTTGTGATGCGAAAAGATCCACTTTCAGGCTTTCTTGCAGTCGTACCTGTTTCTCTAAGACGCAAAAGGGCAGGTGATTATTACGCTCTGCGTGGTTTCTGACATAACAGCAATGTCGACCTAGCGGTCTCCTCTTTTGTGCATAGCAACAGCTAAATTTCGTTGTTCTATTATTAAATGGCTCCTCTGCATTGTTGTCTATTATTAAGAATACAAATGTAACATAATATCAAATCAGTTAAAGAAGAAGTAGTTCAGTGTAGTGCTACGTATCTTCAGCGATTGGAACTGCACCCCAATGCCCTCGCGCTGTCTCTGCTTGATAACAGTTACCAAGTGTCTAGAGTTAAGCGCTTCAAGCCTTTGGATCTTCCTTACCGCTTTTGAGTTGTACCTATTTGTTCTATATACATGTACGTATGTACGAAAATTTATTAAGAGGAATGCCAATGGGCGTTTGCTCCTCATGTACATTCCACTGTAATTTACTGTCTTATTTAAATCTGATTTCCTTATTGTTATAACTAACAGATTGAAAATAAACGGTATTTAAAAAATGTAACACACGAATAAAAAAACAATGAACAAAGAAGATCTTAAGAAGACAGGAAAGAATATTCAATCAAACACAAAAACTCAACTTGACTCTTAAGCTACGCGTCCATTGGAGACGGGCCGGATCGCACCGGGGCGATTCGCATTTTTTACAACTGCGTTTATTATAGCGACGCATCGAGACGGACGGACGGGACGACGTGAGCGGAGTTGTCATCCATCGCAGTTTGCTTTCAATTTATCGAGATGGATAGTTCTGACGAAGAACTTTTTTGTTTCAAATTTTGTTTGAAGAAGAAGAGAGATTAAAGAAGAATCAACGGTGCCGGCGAAAACATAGGTTCTGGGTGCATGATATATACAAAAAGAGGAGACTTTATGGAGAGTTCCATCATCTGTTTCCTGAATTAAAAAGGATCCAGTAAGATTTTTCGCCTACTTTCGGATCTCCTATGAAAAATTTGAAGAACTACTCAGTTTACTGCATGAAGATTTATGAAAACAAACAACTCATTTCCGAAGGCCAGTTGAACCAGAAGAACGTCTAGCAGTTTGCTTAATGTGAGTAAATATAAGGACAAATTCTTTTACTGACAATTACATTTTCATTTTCAACTTATAACACAAAAAAATAACATTTGTAAAAATAAAAAACCTAAACTCAGGTAACAAATAGGTAATTGAAAATTAAATGCTACATAATATTTTTTTATTAAAAACGAACGAGTTGTGGCTCTATTTATTCCTGTGCGGAAAAGACAAGGAATTCTCCTGCACTTGTAGAATCACGTGTTTCATCATATCGTTGCATATACGAATTAGTTACATCTGATGGACTTGGCAAGCAGTAATATGTCGACACGGGTGATACTGGTACATTCACTGCTTCAAAATTCTGCGTATTTTGATACTGCTTAGTAACAGCTTGTGGCGTCTGCGAAGAGAACTGTCTTGATTCTTGTTTAGACGAAGTAGCTTGGACTTCACGTCTCTGAGAAACGAAGGCAGTTGCGCGCGGTGAGCATCTACCTGTTCTTCGTTTAAACACCTCAGCTTCAGCGTCGTTAACAACCTTGAAAACGGCATCCTTAATGCCTATTTGTATATCTTCAGGAAATGTTTTTACAGTTTTTCCTAAATTTGTAAAAAACTCACTCAACTAGTGTATCTTGTTCCTTATTATTTTGTTGCCAATATTTCTTGTCCAGGTAGGATTGAAACAAAGAGGTTGTAGATGTCGTCGGAGTACCACTATCGGGTGCAATTTTTTTTTCTTCGATCTATGGGAACTACTTGAGCTTTGAGACTGTATCGAATTTGGAGTGGGAGGCGGTGAAATGTGCTGTTCGCTTTCATTATCATCATCACTCACTGAAGTCGCCAAGTTAGTCAAGGTTTCCTCCTCATTGCTGATATATTGATTCAGAAAATGTAACTCCTTTTCATACCTTATGGGTTTCGATTTACCTGCAGCTTGGCCACTTTTCGTTTGACGTAACTTTTTTGCACGTCGGTAGTTGTCTCGAATTCTTCTTCATTTTTCCCGACAATCTGTCGCTGAAAAAAATCCCGATACAAATAATTCTAGATAATCAAAACTTTTACTAACTACAAACCATTTTTTCAGATTTTTGCCGACACGGAACTCATTTCGATCGCTAGCCTACAATTTTCGCCTAGGAGAGAAGACGATGGGAAATATCGTGTATGAGACTTGTACAGCGATATGGAGGAAAATGAAAAGATCCAGTCCCTTTGAGGAAGAATGGAATCATGTAACAAAGGAATTCTGGAAAAAGTGGAATTTTCCAAATTGCATAGGCGCGTTGGACGGAAAACATGTTGTTATAGAAAGTCCAGCACACAGCGGTTCAAAATATTTTTGCTACAAGAAAACTTTTTCTGTTGTGTTGCTAGCCTTAGTTGACGCTAACTACAAATTTCTAGTTGTGGATATAGGAGGACTAAGTAAAAATTCAGATGGGAGTATATTTGCAAACTCAAATTTTGGAAAAGCATTGTTAGGTAATAAATTGAATATACCTGGTGACAAGCGCTTTCCAAGGACTGAAGACAGTGGCGATGCTGTACCTCATGTCATAGTTGCAGAAGCAGCATTTCCTCTAGGAAGACACTTGATGAGACCTTATCCTGGTAATCAAGTTGTAATGGACGAAGAAAAAAAAATTCAATTACGTATTGAGTAGAATACGCCGTGTGAAAATGCCTTTGGGATATTGACGAGAAGACTCCGGATTTATGAGAGACGCTTATCAATGTCTCCTCATTATGTGAATATTGTAGTAGCTGCTACGTGCTGCCTGCATAATTTTTTAATCAATTGCTCAACATACTGGCCTCATGAAGAATCGGAGGAGGAGAATGTTACAGAGGGACTGAGAAATTTACCTGCAATGGGCGGAAATGCAACCCAAATTGCACTAACAACTCGCGAAAAATTTAAAAGATATTTCCTATCAGTTGTGGGTTCGTTACCGTGGCAATGGAATGTTGTTCGGAGAGGGTTTCATCACATCGAATACTAATTATTATTATTCATTATTTATACTATGTAATATTTATTTTTGATTGATTAAAACGAATATATGATGAAATGTACTATATAGGTTACTAGATTGTTTTAATATTTCTCCTATTTCTTGCCATATATTTTTTCTTCATTGCTCATCATGATATCTGTGATCTCCAGTATCATAGATCTCTTTATACTCTGACACCAACGAAGTTAATAGTTCCTCATTCATTTTGTAAATAATTACTGAATATTCAAGACAAATTCCACCCGCTCATCTCATCAACCATCCGTCAGCACTGCGTCTACTGGAACCGGAAGTGTCGAAACTCGTCGCAGCGCCTGCATAAATTCGCCTTGCAACCAATTTGCCAGCCCGTCCCGTCGCGGTCCGTCCGAGTTAGCTGCAAATGCACGCAGTTGCATTTGAATCTATGGTAAGCGGTTTTTTGCGGTACGATGCGACCCGACCCGTACCGCCTAGTAGACGCATACCTTTAATACGGTTAAACAATTGCAACTGAATCCAATTGTTTTTGTTTTTTAATATCAAACATGCCGCTTGCTCTAATTATCAATAATAGACTACCATTAGCCGCCAAATACTAACATATATGCTTTATATTTCAATATTCGTATTCATTTTGAGTAATTTAGTTCCTTAATTTCCTCCATTCACAACTGCTAGCAATAAAATATGGCTATGTAAAGTCCATTGGGAAGAATTGAAGAAGCTGTTTACATGCCCATATTTAATCTTGAAGAAGTTCTTGCATGCAGGAAAGCACGAACGCCCAACTTTTCATGCAGACGAATTTTGCTTGCGTAAATTATTGTACAACTACATGCAGACCTGTTTACACCCTTGCATGCAAGCCCTTGTACCAGTACAACTTGCATAATGTAAATGCTACTTTATGCAGAATGCAGTTGCATTTGTTTACATTGAAATAGATTCTATTCATTCGATCCGGTTTTATTTTTTCATGAAGTGTAACACAGTTGCATACATTACTATGCATTGTTTTGCATCTAAATATACACAGAATAATAATGCAGCCATTGGCCCCTACTACAAAGTGTGCTTTCTAACATGTAAATTCAATAAAACACCTTAGTTTCAAAACTTTATTTAATTAAAAACAAGAATGAATTCACAATTGTTTATTATTTCACAATGCAAATATTTGAGTGGAGCAGGCCTTATAAATAAAAAAAAAACAATAACCATTCAATGCTATACACTATAAAAAAAATCACATTGTAACAGAGACATAAATACTGGTTACTGGCAGTTTACTTAAAAAAAAATAAGAACTCTACACTTTTGCACGTCAACATACAATAAGTAAGAAAATATGGTATACAAAAGCGATATTTACAAATTCTATATACAAAAATTATTATAAAGCTGTCTATAATATCTCCAAGTCACAGTGTCTAATTTCTGGATGGCTTTTCTGCAAAAATAAAGGGTTAGTTAACAAATACCAAAGCAAAAAACCGGTCTTACTCGTAATTTCATTTCTATCCTATCAATCTCTCCTCCCATCATATCCACAATACTTTCTCCATGTTTTAACATAAACTCTTCTAACTGATCAATATTCTCAAACTTCTTCACTTCCTGCAAATTTAAACAAAAGCTTTTAAACTCAATTATTAAGAGAAAACAGCACATACCTCTAATAATGCACTTAACTCTTGCTTATCAAGGTACATCCTTGTTAACTCACGGCCATCAAAATCTAACTCAGCCTTATATCGGACTAGGAAATTTCCCATATCAATGCCCTTCACGTCGTGGATTGCCCTAATCATCACATCAGACTCCAATTCTGAATTGATTTTGTCTAAATTTTCTTGGGGAATTGACCTTTGACAATAAATCAATTAAACAACGACTTTTTCTAATTAAAATACAAACAAATACCTTCCTACTAAAGCAGCCACGTTGGTATAAATAATAAATGAGGCAACACATCCAAGAATACACCCAACTAAAAGCGAGCCCATGGCATCAGGGATGGGGCTGTGAGTTAGAGAAGAAAGACCCATGCAGGAGCCAGCTACTAAAACTCCAATAACGGCCGCAAAGTCTTCCAATAAAACTACATTTACACTTGGGTCTTGTCCTCGTGTTACTATAAAAAAAGACTGTATAGGACAGGTTGACTTTAGGGATTTCACAACTCACTGTAGTCTTTAACTGTCATGTTGGCATTCCTTGCACCCTTTCGAACAGAATTTAAAGCTACAAGGCAAGTGGCGCCTTCAGAAACCAAAGAACCTCCAAGGATAAAATAAGCCTGCAAAACGAAAATTTAAGATCATACAGTGATAGTTGTATAGTGCTGTAGATAATGTTGTGGGATACTTTGTTTTAAAATCTAGATGAAGATAATATAAACGGCATTTTCTGTTATCTAGATATAGAATTTTATTTGCTTTTTAGCGACCTAAATTTTTGTTAACGGCTTTACACTCCATTGCTGGACATTGGCCTCTTTTTTTCCATGGGCTTCTCCTCAAGGTTAAGGTAGAAACATGGGGATTTACAGTTTAGGGTTGTATCCTTCTTCTTCTTCTTCTTTAATCTTTAGTGCCCTTTCGGGTGTCGGATGGCAGTCTCTAGTCCTGTACCTATTTTTTCCATCTTTTCCTGTCCCTCACTATTGTTTTCAATTCCTCCATTGTCACTCCCCTTTCGCCCCTATTTCTTTGATTTGTTCCATCCATTTTCTTCTGGGTCTGCCTCTTTGTTTTTTGATTGGTTTTCCCACTTTCATTATTCTCCTTGTTATTCTGTTGGGTTCCATTCTTACTATGTGTGCATACCAGTTTATTTGCTTCATTTTTATTATCTCCATTATTGATTCCTGTTTAGTTATGTCTCTTACGTCTTCATTTTTTATTCTGTCCCATTTAGTTTTTCCTGCCAATTTCTTGAGGTGTTTCATTTCCATAGCATTAATTTTAGACTCGTCCTTCTTCCTAATTGTCCAGCTCACGCAGGCGTATGTTAGTGTTGGTAATGTTATCATATTATGTATTTTCTTTTTCACCTCTAAATCTATGTCTCTGTGTCCTAGTATTGTTTCGTTGATGGTATAGTAGATTCTTGTCCGCTTGTTAGCTCTATTTACTAATTCTGCCTCCATTTTACCGTCCTCCGATATCATACTTCCTAGGAATTCATAAGTCGATACTCTTTCCAATTTCTTGTTTTTACATTTTATGTCTTTATTGTTTTGCTCTCCTTTACGTTTTTTATTCACAATCATAGTTTTCGTTTTGCTTATGTTCACTTCCATTTTCCTGTTTTCTATTTCTTCAGTCCATGCGTCTACTAGCTTTTGCATTTTACTCCTGGTGTTTGATAATAATACTATGTCGTCTGCATATAGAAGGCCAGTGGCGGCTTGTACTAAAGGACACAAGGGCACGTGCCCACCCAACCACCAAGATAAACACAGAAAGAAATTCGCATGTAATTCAGGGCATTATTTTAATTTCATTATTTTAACGATGGTATCAAATTTTCCTTCCGCACCACAAGCGCGGCTAACAACCTCAAAACTATTTTCTGGGGAATGCTCTGATTTGTTCCCCATGTAGAGGTGATTCGGTTGGCTATCGGTTATCTTCGCTATACGCGATATACCAGGCGTATAGGGCACCGAGCGAAGCGTTCCCCATTTAAAGTCAACGTTTGACTTTCGACCGTAGCGTTTTGTTTTCGCGCAATCGCGCGTGTGAATTCAAAGACGAACGTGACGTTTTTTCAATGATGGAAGTTAATTGCGTGCAAAATCTTTTAAAAAACCCGCTATCA
>JABXWE010038332.1:0-16379 GCA_014611495.1 Limonius californicus
CCCCCCCCCCCGGAACCGCATTATTTCAGGGAGGTGCGGGCGTCCCTTACACACTAAACATTCATGCAACATGCACCCTAAACTTAACTAAGCGAAATGCGGTCGCCCCAGCTGAGATTCGATCGCCCAACGGATTGACTGCATTTCACTGTGGCCTCGAGTGGCAATGCGTTCCCGCACTAGACCACAGAGGCCCCTAACCAGTATTATATCTAACCAAAAAACAAAGCGTGTGGGTTGTTAGTGGTATTGATAGAATATTGGTTGATTGTTAATTCGATTAACGTTTTTTAATTGCACTGTATATTCATATCTCTAAAAATGATGGAATAATACGTAGCTTGAGATAATTAGATTACAATTAATCAAGCTTGAGTTTTAAAAAATGTTTCTTTCATTTCTAGTGAATGTAAAATTAACGTATGTACCGGATGTTTCACCGCTCTAAAATCAAAAGAGAGTACTTGCTGGCGTTTACCACCCTCCTGTACTTCGTTTACTCGCAGCATTCTAAGAACTTCTTGGCTCTCCAGGGGCGTCGCCAATATTCAGGCAACTCAGGCACCGCCTGAGGGCGTCAAAAAGTACAATCCATCACTACTTGTACAGTCGTCGGCTAACGAGAGTGCATAATCAAGGAATGCAGTTACAAGCGTTCTTCGGGAAAAATTCGGATACTTGATACGGGAATCCCTGCGTTACAATTTTGCATAAAAACATTTCTTCTGCATTCATAAAATGCTGCACTAAATTATAGTACGAAATAATGCAAAAGTGACTGGATTTGATTGTTATATACTTGAATACACACTTTCTTGCAAAATAATCTTATAAATATACAAGATTTCATAATTTTAATTTGAAAAGGTCATTAATATGGTTTAAACGAATAAAAGAATTTATTTAACTAATCCAAATATTTATCATTACATTACAACCTTGTTAACAATTCAAATCATTAATACGAAAGTAATACGAAACTATGAACTTGACAAAGAAAGGTATGTAGGGGAAGTACGGACAAAACGACACAGGCGGCTTATTTCGAATTTGGCGGGCTTTAGCGCACCACTGGCCGCCGCAACACATGACCCGATCGGCTTCCCAAATCCTGTCAAAACATGAACGCGCCACTCTCAGCATATACTTACTAACATCACAACAACAACAATCGCGTTTATTTGGATTAACGCGAGCATCGGTGCAAGAACTAGCTTTTCAGTTGGCTGAAAAAAACGGTTTTGCTCATAGATTTAACAAAAAAAAAAAAAAAACGGAAAGTTGGACAAGAATGGATGGAAGGTTTTTTAAGACTTAATAGAGACATTTCTCTGCGCAAACCCGAAGTTACTTCAGCAGCCCGTGCTCAGGCTTTCAATCGGCCTCAAGTCCAAAAATGTTTCCATGTTTATGAGACACTGTTGGCGTCTGTAGATTTTATGCCACATCGAATTTATAATGCTGACGAATCAGGCCTATCTACTGTACAAAAACCCCAAAAAATTTTGGCTACTACTGGAAGAAAGCAATTTGGTGTTATAACCCGTGCAGAGCGTGGAATAAACACCACTGCTGTTTGTTGTGTTAATGCCGTTGGTACGTTTGTCCCGCTGATGATGATATTTCCGAAGAAGAACATGAACAATAAACTTGTCGACGAAGCTCCTCCTGGAACTATACGTTTAGCTCAACAATCAGGATGGATGACAACCGAAATATTTCTGAAATGGATGAAGCATTTGCAAAGTTTTGTAAAAGCAAGTACCTATTGATGATAAAGTCACTTTGATTATTGACGGGCATGCAAGTCACAAAGGGAACGAAACTTTAGAATACCCAAAACAAAAACGGTATTCATGTCATTTGTCTGCCTCCACATTGTACCCATCGAATGCAACCATTCGATGTTTCTTTTTTAGGTCCCCTGAAAACTTACTTTGATCCAGAAATATCTAAATGGCTGAGAGGACATCCTGGACGTGTTGTTACTCAATTTCAAATTACTGGCTTGTTCAGGGAAGCATACGTCAAGGCAGCTACAGTGCAAAATGGTTGTTACGGATTTAGAAGCACTGGTATTTGGCCTCTAAACGCTGAAATATTTCCTGACTATATGTACGAACCTGCGGAAACTGCAAACATACCGCTAGAAGACGCTTCTAATGAGTAACTACAGCAACAACGAACTCTTAATGAGGTTTCCACTGCTAGACGATCTACACAGCAACAAGACGATTCATTTTTGCCTCCTGTAACAGACGTTCTTCAGGTTGCTGCGACTACAGAACTTCAATCTCAGTTACAGACATCCTATTCCGAGACACCTGAGGTTCAATCAGTAAACACAGATCAAGAAATTGTAGCAATTCCTCTTTCAAATCAAGAACGGCCATCATCGTCTACTCTTGTTGTCCCTATTGAGAAGATTCCTCCTGCAACTCTTGTTGTCCCTATTGATGAGATTTCTCCTGCACCAAAGGTCGTTTTATTAGTGGACAAGGAAAATGTAAACCAATGGCTAGGCAGACCTCCTTAGTTTTGACTTCCACTACTAATATGACAGAGATTAAGTTGAAAAATAAGCCTATAGCTTCCCCGGAAAACAGATAACGAAACGTCACTAAAAAGATGTTTGAAGACGACAGTGAAGAAGAAAATGTTCCGTTTAAACTTCAAGATGATGAAGAGGACTGTTCATGCATATACTGCAATGATCTTTTTTCAAGATCAAAGCCCAAAGAAAGCTGGTTGCGGTTCCTAATTTGTTCGCATTGGGCTCACGCTTCTTGCGCTGATGTTCCTAAAAACACTAAGCGTTTTATTTGTGAACTTTGTCAATAATTGTATAGTTTTTACGTATATGTCCTTTTGTCTATATACTATGGACAAAATGGATTTTAGCTAATCTCAGTTTAACTAAGAATATCTTTTGTTTCTGTTTTTTTATTCTATAAATGTTGTAATAAATAATTATAACCCAAAAACAAAACCGTATGTCATTTTGTACGTACTTCCCCTATATTGATCGACCAATTTAGCTCGTATGTTTAGGCTACTTACCGGAACTTCCAGACGTTTTGCCATAGTTGATAATGATATTTATTGGCTTTCGCGCGGAAATATTTATTCCAAATTAAAGTTAATTAGAAACTGTTTAAGGGCATGTTTGTTTCAAACTTTGTGTAATATTAATTATATCAATTGAATAGGAAAAATATTGAAAGAGTTGTGCGATTGTTTTTTTTTCATAGCATGTAGAAACCACATAAAAAGTGATTACACTTAAAAGTGTACGGTTAAAAAAACTAGTTAGGGTTTCCTAAAATTCTTGTTTGTGCTTACCCAAACGGTTTTCTTTTGCAGTAAATGCGATCACTTTCGTTTCAGCTACCGCAAGAACTGATATAGGTACCTACTTTATTCTAGAGTTTTTGTTAGCTGTATCTCACTTGTAGTCGTTAAATGAATATGTTTTATAGTAAAATCAATAACTGTTTTTGTTAGACGCACTTTTTATTAAGTTGTGCCATTAATATGTAAAGGATGTTTTATAAACTTCTGTGGACGTTTAAACCAGTTATTATAATGTTGCTTCTGGAAAGTTTGGATATTTTACCTGGAAAACGATAAAACTTGTTTTTTTGTGGCTAACTGTCAATTATATTAAATATGAAACCACTATTTAGGTAATATGCTATATACGTCGGCACACGCGATAACGATGTTTAAATTACTATTTCAATGCTGTAACTATGCATTTCGTACCTACATGGCATGAAAATATTTACTTATCCAACGGAAAATATCCTTGATATTATTTGGTATGGTTTTGCTCAGTGTCCAAGTACCTACGTATCTAATTACAGTTTGTTTATTTATACGACGTGTTACTGAAATATTCATCATAGCGGCGACTAAAGCCAAAACTGCTTAAAAACAATGATAAACACCCAATGACTCTTAGTAGCTTGTGTTCATGCATAGATTACTTATCCATTAACAAAAAACTTCAGAAGAATCATTACGAGGTGTGTTCAATTGAAATCCATCTTTGCTTTATAAATAATTTATTCAACAATTTAATTACAAATAATTACCGTCACAGTTAAGACACCTATCCCACTGTTTTATTAACCGATGTATACCCTGCTCATAGAATTCTTGTGGCTGCTAATTGAAGAAGTCTTCCCAGCTATCTGTCCTTCTGCGTCAGACTCAAAATGCCGACCTTTTAACGCCCTTTTCAGAGGTCCAAAAATATGGAAATCGCATGGCGATAGATCCGGGCTTTTTAGGACACTCTTAATAGCAGTTTCAGGTCGGCGATATTAACATAAGAACAGCCACGTACAAAATTAACAAATGTATAAAGAAACTTGGTGTATGGTGGACTTCAATTGGAAAAAAGCAGTTTGATTCATTCCAGTGCTTCCAAGAACTCATAGAAGACTTAGTTAAGGCTGATAATATGATAAATTCTGAGCACGTGTTTGCAGATATGTAAGTTAGTTTGCACTGTTTAAAACTACAGCTCATTGTTTATTTTCCCAAAGAAATTCAAAACCGTTACGACAAACACAGATAGATACTGAATCCGTTTTTAGATAATTGTGTTAAACAAGCTTAAATTTCGACAGATATGAAAGAAAAACTTATTAAAGTATCATATGATGGAGTGTTGAAACTAGACTTATTTTCCCAGAACGTAGATCAACTTTGGACCAAAAGGTTGCAAGAATACCCCGAGCTTGCAAAGCTGTAAAGTGTTTGGTGTCATTTGCTATGAATTAAGTTTCTCGGCTATGACTGCCATCAATTGATGTTTTTTACTTTGCACTTTGTTTTTATGTTTACAGTTATTTATGTTTAGGTTCTTGCATTTATTGAAAATTTTAATATGCTCAGTTTCATATGAAATGCTCCACCCTTTAAAAATAAAGCTAGGCGTTTGAAAATTTGCTAAAATAATGTTTTATTATTGTGCATGAAATGTTCACTATTTCCATTAAAAAATCAAGTGGTTGTGGTGTTCGTCTACTGTCACTTATCAACAATATCTAGTAAACATTAATTAGTTGTTTCGAGATTTTGTCACATTTTGTGACAGAATTAATGTTTTAAAATGCCTGCAATAAGACAACGTAAAAATTTTCATCACATTTCCGATTTTGATAGAGGTCGAATTATTGGCATGAAAGAAGCTGGACTTTCTTTTCGTAGAAGGGTAAATCGGGACCACACTAGAGTTGCATGAATATGGTCTACTTGGTCAGAAGAAGGCATTCAACGACATCGTGCAGCTGGTAGACATAGCAGCAATGTTCGTGAAGCTCGACTTCTTCGAAGAATGGCTACGCGAGACCGCTTTCAAATAACAAGGTCTGTTGCTGTAGACTGGATGAGAGCTCTTCACCGCTGCGTGTCAATGGCAACAATTTACAGAAGAATACTTTCTATTGAACTGGGATCCTACCGTCCATTCCAACGGCTCCCTTTAACTGCACACCACAAGGCTGTTGGGCTTGCTTGTGTCAATAGAGGCAGCATTGGAATCAGCAATGCAACGACACTATCTTCAGTGACGAATCAAGATTCTGTTTGTGGACAAATGACGGCCGTAGGAAGGTACGTAGATATCGAGAAGAAATACGAAATCTGGAGTTTGTTGAAAGACGACATACAGCTTTAACACCTGGAGTTATGGTTTGGGGTGCGATTTGTTCGGTAGAAGATCACCTCTTATGCAGTGGCGGCTCGTGAGTTAAGAAAGAGGGTGGGCACAAGAAAAAAACTTACCTATTTTTGTACCTAAAATCCATTCTCCTATTTTTCATGCTGGAAAAGACGTCTATGACTTTGTTGTCAAAATCCGGAATAGACTGGACGAACTTCTTTTCTATTGATAGGACCGCCAATGCGTTCAGTAGATCTTTTTGCACACAATTAACTTCCATCATTGAAAAAACGTCACTTTCCAAAGTGCAAATTCAAACGTTGACTTTAAATGGGGAACAATCTGCTCGGTGCCCCATTCGCCTGGTATATCGCATATAGCGAAGATAACCGATAGGCAACCGAATCATCCTCTAAATAAGTACAAATCAGAGCGTTCCCCAGAACATAGTTTTGAGCGTGTTAGCCGCGCCTTTGGTGCGGAAGGAAAATTTGATACCATCGTTAAAATAATGAAATTAAAATAATGCACTGAATTACATGCGAATTTCTTTCTGTGTTTATCTTGGTGGTTGGATGGGCACGTGCCCTTGTGCCCTTTAGTACAAGCCGCCACTGCTCTTAAGTTTGTCCCGGGTACTTTAAATGCTCATTGCTTATCGTTATATTCATAATGTCCAGGACGGTTCATGCAAACGTTGCTAAATGGTATTTTCCAACAGGATAACGCACGTCCACACACTGTGTTATGTTCATTTTAAAATGTGCCGCTTTATATGAATTGATTTCTTAATTTGTTTGCCGCTTCTTCAGAATTAATAACGTTATTTTAATTGCAGTCGTATTTTGGGTTACCAATTCGCTATTTGTTTTGTCTTTCAAAGTTTGAGATATGTTAACAGTTTCTTTTGTGTCAAAATTGCAGACTCTTGTTTTTCTGCGCTCGACCTCGAACGCTTCCGAGAACTCACGTGTCCCTTATTCTAGAACTTTTACATAACATTTCAAAATATGGTGCAATATTTTTTGGGGAAGTGGAGATTCCCGTTGCGTTTTTAAGTCAGTCGATCTTCCACCTTTCTTGACTCCGTACCTTCCCAAAATTACATCCCCAGGGGAGGGCCGTAAATATATATCGAGTGCTGCAAGTGTCGGCTTGGGTCATCAACGTGTATACCTGGTGTAATTTTCGTTTCGTTGTTTTACCATGGGGTTGAAAACAACACATCGACAATTGTCGGATATTAGTACGCTATGATTTTAAACCCAAACAAAAGGCAATTCTTTGTGAATTGGCCGTTCGCCGCTCGGCGGATGAATTTCGAAGCCCAGCGCCGGTCTTGTTGCTGCTACTATCGTTCCAACGATGAACAACCTGTCGTTCAACATATTTTCCTGCATTTGGAAATCAACCCTCCGGGAATTGTGCCTGCCTTCTTCGAACTTCAAGGTTAAGAACCAGTTTTTTCGTTGTGCAGTGTTATTTCCTCGCGCAAACTTGCAAAATTTCGCGATATTGAACTTGTTTTATGTAACCTAAAAGCGATCTTCAATCGCCATTTATTTATTGTTGATTGTAAAAAATATTAATACTGTATTTTCTCCTGTAAACTCTACGTCATTGGCCACACAGACTCATTAAAATACTATAAATATTGTGCGTCAACGGCGGCGAGTTTTTCTGAACGTTCAAGAATTAAAGTCATGTAATTCAAACTTTTAGCGTTACAACTTGTGTCATTTTATTGTATGGTCATCTTTTAACCGTTTCATTATATGTGTTTTAAAAGTTACAGCCTCTTTTATTTTGTGTGTACTCTGTATTTGTTTATGTAAGAATTTTGCAAGCTTTAAATATATAGGAGGATGCACAATCACGGTAAGTTCCATTCCCGTAAGCTGTAAGCGATTTTCACGAACTCCCCCTACTCCTCTGAGCTAAGCTGTAGGCCCTTTTCCATCAATCTGGTTACGGGTCGTCGAAAAAGCTCGGTTGGCCCGTAACAACTGCAAACATTACCAGAACGTACCTCCAACAAGCACAACTGCAAATGTTGCCCTGGCCTGCGCGATCACCGGATTTATCGTCGATCGAGCATCTTTGGGACATGATGGGCCGGCGACTAAGATTATTGCCAAGAACTCCTAACAACTTAGACGAGCTGAGACACCAACTTGAGGTTATATGGAACGAGATACTCTAGCTAGGAGAACATAGACCACTTGATAGAAAGCATGCCACGACGAGTAAATGCTTGTTGCATTGCTGTTCATGACGATGTTACACATTATTAATTTTATTTTCGTTGTTGTTATTGTTTTCTTATAATTGTTAATTTTTTTTATGAAAACCTGATCATTTCATACGCAATAATGAAACATTGTTTTAGCAACGTTTCAAACCCGTAGCTTAATTTATAATGGGTGGTGCATTCAATATGAAACGAAGTGTATTTTAAGTTTGATTTATTTTTGTTTACTTTGTGAAAGGCAGATATAAATGTCTTGAAAAAGCATTTGGTTTTATTTTGGAAATCCTCCCGCGACCCCTCTAATCCTATATCGCGATCCCCCAGATGGGGGGTCGCGACCCTTACTTTGGAAACCACTGCTATACTGTTTAAAAATAAAATGCAGTGGTTTATTTATTTTAGGATTTGGAAATTTAATGTCATTTCTTATATGCAGAAATAGTTATACAAATTTTTATTTAAGAAAGAATAAATAAGTGGATGACATGGTTTAAAGAAATACTTTGTTTAGTTTGTGTATACCTATAGCTTAATTTTAATTCTGTATTTCCTGTTTTTTCAGCATAACTTTACATCATATATTATCTTATATGTACTTAAAACTTGTTATCTAAAGGTAATATAAGTATTTTAGACATAGTGCTGGCATCACCATTAAAACCTTCTGTTTTACAAATAACACGAGTCATGACCTGTTAATTAGTTCTTGCCTTACTTCGCTGAAATTCGGATTAATTAATATATGTATAAATTAGTACTGCAGACCTTACAGGCCATTGGCTTTCTTCGCGCCATTGCACTCTGTTTCTGGCTAAATTTTTACAGCCAACTTCTTTTCGGTCTTCTCTATCATAAGCCTGCTAGAAGTCAATGAATGTTGTGTGCGGCAATATTGTCTTTTTTCACATTTCTCTTGTATAATTTTGATTTCGAAAATTTTATTCACTGCTGATCTGCCACTCTTAAAGCCCCCATGATACTCTCCTATTTCTCTTTCAGCAGATTCTTTTAATCTCTTATTTATCATTTTCGCTAGTATCTTATATGATACATTTAGGAGGGAGATTGGGCGATAGTGTTCACAGCATTGTAAATTTCCTTTTTTGCTTATCGGCACTATAATGATATTAAATTTGACGATTCCCTTGGTATTTTCTCTTTTTCCCAAATTTTTTCTATTAGTTGATATAATTTCTCTGTTAATTTTTGCTCACCATGTTTTATTAGTCCTGCTGGGATATTATACACACCTGAGCTTTTATTGTTTCTTTGTACCATCAGCATTTCATCGATTTCTTCTAACGTTCGTACTTCCACCAGTTGATTTTCTCTTTGAACTTGCTCTTTTCCTATGTTTTTAAATTTCCGTCTTTATGATCTGATTGCTCCTTACAGTATTCTTCCCACCTCGTTAGACCTTTTTCTTCAACAGCTATAATTTGCCCTTTCTTGCTTGTTATTACCATTTGTTGGTATCCTTTCTTTATTTCATTTGTTTTTTATAGAATTCTCTAATATTGTGGTTTTTATAATTTTCTTCTATTTCGTCTATGCAGTTTTTAGGTACTCTCTTTTCTTTCTTCGGCACACCGTTTGTTGCTTTCCTTCTCGCTTGTGTTTATTTTCATTTTCATCTGTTTATATATATACAGTGAAACCTCTTATTACGGGCACTCCCTATAAACGGACACATTTCGTAGAACCAATGTTTGCTATTATTAACACATGTTAAATAGCCTCTAATACACGGACACGGACAGTTCATAAGTCTCATTTTTAGGAAAAATTGCCCCCCTTAACCGGACATCTAATTTGCGCATATTACATTATGTCCCCGTCCTGGTGAAATTTAATCTAGTACTTCCTGTTATGCATATTTGAGCCTTATCACGGTTTTCGCAGAACTAATTTCAAAGTTGTATTCCTTTACTGTAGTTTGTTTGTAAAATGCAGAACTTAACTGCGGTGTTCGTAGGCAATAATTATTTATAATTATAATTATTGTAGTTATCTTCAATAAAATACACTTTTCTGGATGTTTTAATAATTTTTGTGTTCTCTCTTAAACGGACACCTCCTATACCCGGACATGATTGTTTCTTTTAAGCGGACGCCTCCAATAAACGGACAAAAAGTGCGGATCCATCGGTGTCCGCTTACTGGAGACTTCACTGTATATATTCACTATATATATATATATCAATCTTGCTTTTTCTCTCTCTTCTGTTGTGGCTTCACACTCTTCGTCGTACTAATCGTTTGCTTTTTGACTTAGTTTTCCCTTTATCTTCTGCTAGGCGGTTCGTTTTATTATGTTTTTTATTATGTCCCCTGGTTGGCGATTTTTTATCTGGGCTTATCCATGTTCCCCTGTGTACTTATTTGTTTCTGGTTTATGTGGGTTGCTTTTATGGTCAGTTTTCTTATTATTGTAAACGATATCCATCTTCTGCCATTTTCATTTGATATTTCGCTGTTTCTTCGTATTGTTGGTTCAATCTTGGCGTTAAAATCGCCAAAAATGATTTTTATATCAAATTTTGGAAACCCGTCATACAAGGTCCTCATAATATTTCTGTCTGTCCTCCTCGTCAACATCTTTTGACACTGCATGCACATTTATAACGGTTATGTTTCTGTATTTCCCTCTCAGTTTTGTACAGGGTGGTCCTGAAACAGTTATTATTATTTGAATGTTTTTTCTTGTTTTGGTGTGGAGAAGTCGCTCCCCATGTTTGACCAACTATTTCAGGACCACCCTGTATACCTGAGTCTTTCATTTACCTATTCCTTTTGAGTCTATGGTAGAGGTCTTTAATGTTTTCTTTATTATAAATCCGGTTTTAATCTGTTTTGCTCGCCCCCAAAGTTAAGGCAAATATAGTTATTTATCTCTGATTACCCCATTATATCTATCTTATATTTATCTGCTTCTTAAGTTAATTATTTTATTGGTCCTTCATTATTTATTCCTCTTACATTCCAAGTTGCCATGTACAACTTTTCTTTGTGTTCGTTTTCCCCCACATTTCCTTGTTTTCTTTTTCTATCGGGTTCTTCCTTATCCTTTTCCATCACATGATCTTCGTCTTCACTTCAGTTGGTTCTTATTTATCAAAATGGCTTGTTTGCTTTCCCAGTTCTTTATTTCTATTATGTTAATGCTTGCTCTTCTTTATTCTTGAATGCATGTACTTTCTTAACTTCTGTTTCGGCTTTAATTCTGTCTTTTAGGAACTTGTTTTTTATTTTTATTTATTTATTTAACGAGCTTGAACTACAGAGGTTGAGAGCTTGAAATTAAGGCAGAATTATGTATAACTATATTTTTTTAATTAGGTTGGTTAGGTTAAGGAATTTTATAATTTTAATAGCTTCTTCTTGCTTGTTGTTCAGGGCAGCTTCTATTGTAGGGGGGAGTTCACATTGTTGACGTTGTAGGTTGTATTGGTTGCACTCTATGATTATGTGTTTTACTGTAGTGGAGTGTCGCACGGTATGCACATGGGTGGCGGTATTTTCTCCAATAGGTATGAGTGAGTTAACCTGGTGTGTCCAATTCCCAGTCTAGTTAACGCAGTTGCGTCTTTTCTTTTCAGGTTAGATATGTAATTCCAGGATGTTGTTGATGGTTTTATGGGCTGTAGGTTGGTGATCGTGTTGTCCCATTGTTGTTGCCATTTGTATTGGATGTGGGTTTTGTAATAAAGTTTCAGGTCCATGGGGTATACTTTTTTTATTATTGTAGAGTTTGGCGATGTTATTGCTTCCCGCGCTGCAGTATCAGCTTTTTCGTTTCCTAGGATTCCTACATGGGATGGGGTCCAGCAGAATATGATTTCATTACCTGAGTTCATAGCTTTGGTATAGTTTTCTAGTATGTCAGTTACCAGTTTGTTTGATGAGTTCTTATCCTGTATCGCTTGCAGTGAACTTAATGAGCCTGTTACTATTAAAAATAGGGTGTGGGAGTGGTCCTCTAGCGCAAAAATCAGTGCTTGTAGGATTGCGAATAATTCACCAGTGAAGACGCTATTTGATTGGTGTAAACGAAATAGCAAAGGGGGGTATGAACCTACAACTACTGCTGCTCCTACAGCTACCTATGTCGGTTTTGGAGGCATCCGTGTAAAGTTGTTTGTGGTTTGGATGTTTTCCGAGGCTTTCTTGGAAGCTTGTTTGGAGGAGATTGTGGTTTGTGTCCGATTTTGGATATTTGCACATTTCTATATTAACGGCAGGTATCTTGAGTATCCATGGTGGTATATTTAACGGTTTATTTTTTATTAGTGGAGGTAGGGTTTGATTGATAGTTGAGAGGATGTTGTTGATTCTGGTGTGTAACAGGAGTGGTTTTTTGGGGTTGTTAAAGGTAGTACGAGTGTTGTATGTTTTGGTCAGGTATGGATGGTTAGGATTTTTGGGGTATGAGGTGCATGTGCATATATAACTTAACGACATTTGTTGTCTTCTGTAGGATAGTGGAGTTTCCCCGGATTCACATAAAATACCTAATATGGGGCTGGTACGGTATGCTCATGTGGAAATTCTCAATACAGTGTGTTGGAGCGTGTCTATTTTTTTTTAGAATATTTGGATTGGCTGTGGCGTAAGCAACGCATCCATAATCGATTTTTTATCTTATTAGGCTTCTGTATATAGAGGTGAGGGTCTTTTAGGAACTGTTTCACTTCCAACTCTTTATGCTTTTCTTCGAAGGTTATTACTTTTACTACCACATAGCAATTTTTGTCTTTGTTTTCAGAGGCTTCCATTCTTTGTTCCAATTTTGTTATTTTTTCTTTAAACACCTTCCTTTGATTTTCCCCTGCTTGTTGGATTAGGGCCAGTTCTTCTTTCAGTTCTGTTTTGTTCCATTTCCTTGTAGATTAATTAATAGATTAGTCAATATTAATTGTAACAACAGGATAAAATTAGTACCTAATATTATTTTATCTTCATTTCCCGGAATTAAAAAAAATTAGTTTATACTGTTGAAAAGGGTATTTTTATACAAAAATTGTTGTGTATTTCCTCATTAAGTTTTCAATTTCTGTTGTTGTTTTTTCACTATTTTCTTCCACAAAATCTAATTTTTTTGAGACAACACACTTTTTTACATTACCTAAAGTTGTCTAATATTATTTTAAATTTGCCTTTGGGAGACTCTTAAGAATTTCTCTTTCAATAAATGTACAGTGTAAACTGTTATTTGTAATTCTTACATATTTCCCCTTAGCATCTTTTTTGGTGATGTGTTCGGTATATATTTTCCAGTCTGTTCCAGTGTGATGCAACTTTTTCTTTAAACAGTCTCTGTATATATTTTACAGAATATCTTATTGTTGAAATGTCTGTATAAATTGTTCCAGGTGTAAACTGTTGAGAAAATTGTAACTTGCAACTAGTATTGCCAGAACTATTTTCTCTTACATAGAGGCTGCCGTTTTAAAATCTAGAAGATTAAAAATGTGTAAAAGAGAATAAACTGTATTATTATGTAATAAAAACATATACACATATCCATCGAATATCATGTAACAATCCTCCAAGCAGTAGCTAATCGATGTAAAATCTATTTATCTATTTATAGATTTATTTATTAAGGGTGAGAAATAGAGATTTTTTCAATATTTTACTTAAATAGAATTTTTCTGCACAACTCTGATAAGCGCAGTTGAAATTCAATACAAATAATTTCAATTTTGAATAAGAGCTACTAGCGCCTAATGGATAGGCAACATGTATACAGCAGTGTAATGTTAATTATCGGCTATATGATCGTAAATGTTTAGTATTCTTATATCTCCCAAATGACGTTTAGCGATTGTGAACGAACAACATAGATAAATCCCTAACCAACAAATGCGAGATCCGTTGAGAAAAGTTCGGCAAGAAATTCTTGTACAACTTGTAGTGAAATTGAAGTGTCCTTGCGGTGGGACGATAAACGAGATGCCCCCCTGTTAATCTTTTGTGTGCCCGGAAGTGTTCTAATGTGCATTCACTTGATATAAACCAGTTGTGTACAAATTAGTGCAAACTTGTAAGTAAATATTTAAGTCGTTAAACTTTTGCTGCAGATACATATATATGTAGGTAGACAGTTTTAAGTATTTATAGATTTTTTTGTCCTAAAAGAGCAAGGTATTTTAGATGCAGAATAAAAACATGTGTTGAACTACATTCTTCGTTAAATTCAAGTTTTGAATCGGTTGTGGCTAAAGATACGACTGTAAGGCATTGATAAGAAAATCGAATACAATATTTACCATTTTTTGGGTTTTTCCTTGTCGGAAGTTATAAATAATAATATGGATAATTATAAATACTCAGAGGGGTGTGGCTAAATTAACAAAGAAACAAAGGAAATGTCAAAACTTGCCGGTACTTCCCCAGCCTCCATATCATACTAACCCGTGATTATAATATCAGAAAACTTAGCTAATTACCTGTATATAGGTAGTTGCTTACATCATTGTGAAAGTTTGATAAATAGTAATCTTTTAAGTAACTGTTGCAATTAATAGAAAAGATAAAGGAAATTAAATTGTGCAGATAATTTATTATAAAGATTATATCATGCAGATAGCGTTACATCTACAGCCAATAATAATAGAAAATTTTAAGGAAACAATTTAATACAACATAAAAACAATATTCAAGAGCATAAATCTCGAGAAAGAAGCATTTGCACAATTTGCACGCATCTGAATTAAATTATCTACTAACATAACCTAAAAAGTATACATAGAATGATGAATAAGATTGTTACACATTTATTTTGAATTTAATCTTTTTCAGATGCAGATATATTATAGTTAGTTGTTGTTATGTTAGTTGTTTTGTAAGAAAAACTCATATGTGAAGCAAGGAAGTAACAAGCTGAATCACTATATAAAACTTTGAAAGTCCGCTTACCACCAGGATATTTAGAACACCTAAATACGTTTTTTGGCAACTAATCTGCCATCTTCAGTAGGAACTTGGACTAACTCAAGTAACTTGACAGAGGAATTCCTCTGGAGATAAGTTCTTCACCAAGTCGACATTATTGCTCTTAGTATTTCTCCTTCTAAGAAGTTTTTAAAAGTTTTATATACTTAAATTACCATTTCCATTCAGTCCTATTGCCGGATTCCTATCTTACATCAAAAATCAAAAGTATTAACTGTATTATTTTCATACTATGGTTGGTATATACGGTGTGTGGTTGTCTTTGGTGCTGACTATTTCAGCACGTTTTGTAGTTGCCAGAACTTATACTTACTACTTATTTTTTCTTTGTTTGCGTTGTCACTTCATCGCTTAATAAAATTGTTGTTTACTACTTACTACGAGGACACAGTTTTTCACGAATAACTCTGGCATTTGTGAAGATAAAGTTATCAAAGGTTTATATCAGTATCATAAAAAAATAACATACTTAGTATAAAAAGGAAACTTAATAATGTGAAAAATGATTTTGTGTATTATTGGCAGTGAGTTATAGACAAAAAAAGGATAACTGAAAATTTTTGTTTCTTTATCCTCTACTGAAATTAGATGAAATTCCCGGAATTTATTTGTAAATCAAAGTAGTTTTTTAGATACTGCACGTTTTTAACCAATTAACCGAAATTCTATCTCTTCCAGTTTACGAGATCCTATGCAGTGCATTCTTATTCTGAACACTCTATATATTCACCCAGAAATTGTTCACATGTCCCAGGATAAAAGGACTCTGTACGAAAGTCTCCCATAAAAGGTATGCTAGGTGATTTATCTTTTCAGATATATTAGTGCTTTAATCAATTTTTAATGTGAATGTATTACTTTGTTTGGTTCTACTTACCGTAATTAATCTGCTCAGTGTTAAGGTAGAAACACGGGGGACCTACAGTTTAACGTCGAAGCCGAACGTAATTAAATCATAAATATGTGAAACTAAGAAAGCTTTCAATTTTTCAGTTAGGTATATGCTACAATATTTTCTAACAGTTTTGGTGTACTAATTGCAAGAATGTTAATTAATTAATTTATTGTGTTGTTTTGCGACTTATTACTTAAAATATTTTTCTGCTCCTTATTTTATTTATATACCAGAGTATACAAAAATAATAGTCTTTCAGCAGTTGGATTTGAATTTATATATTTTAATAATTAAGTAAAGGCATGATCTCTTTTTTGAAATTAATTATCAGAAGCAATGGCTACCCTTTTACAAGCCAATTTTAAATAAGTTTGCATCTTACTATTACTTAAATAAAACATTTAAATTAAATTCAATTTATACAATATCTAAACTATTATTATATATTATTTAAATTTTTTTTGTACAGGTGAATTATTTACCAAGACCTATTTGGTAATATTTTGAAAACTTGTTTCCAGTTTTCGTTTAAAACTATATAACAAACATTAAAATTTACCCAAGGAAATTATTCATTTTTCTTTATATTGATTAATTTTGTT
>JABXWE010038333.1:0-11424 GCA_014611495.1 Limonius californicus
TACTGATCTTGGTTATCATTTCCATTAGTCTCACTCTTCTTCTTCTTCTTTTCTTTTTCTTTAATTTCCTTTTTCAATAAACCTTCTACTACTTCTCCATCTACCATACCCGACATGTCGATTTTTAAATGATCCTTTCTATTACTTTTCGTTTGTTTATGTTTTTTCTTTTTATGCCTTGATTTGCATTTCTCTTCTTTATCTTTATTACTGTCCCTAGAACTGCTAGTTAGTGGACAACTGACACTACTACCGGGATTTGAAATATTTGAACTACAACTGTCATCTCCAACATTAATCTTGTTGGTTTTCAAATCATGATATAACTTTGCTGTCTTTTCCGATATATTAAGAGCATTTGCAAAACTAACATTAGTATCACAATCATCAATTTTATTAAGAGGAACTTCTTTCTCCCCTTCTAACTTCTTTCTGTTCAACATTCTTAATTCCATGGGAGATAGACTTTTCAATTGCTCTTTTTCTTTCAATTTCTGAGCTCTCTCTTCTTCTAATTCTTTTTGGAAGGAACTTTTGCATTGTTTATTGGAATTATCATCTTCGGTAGGTTTAGTACTGATACTTTTAGCTATTTGTTGTGCTAAATTCTTCATAGCCTGTATTTTTTCATCCGTGAATTGAAATGATTCAGTGGAAGAAGTAGTTACCATTTCTGTAGTGTTAGTTTGCTTTTTATTATTGATTTTTTCTTGTAAATTTACCTATGATAGGAAATAGTTTATTTAATATCCCACAGTATAGAAAATTGTTGCTTACCCTAGAATTACGAAAAATATTTGCAGTTTCCGGATTAGAACCATTTGTTTGTTCTTGAAGAGAAAATAGATCATGCAAATCTGAAGTTTTAAAAAATCTGTGAGTTCTTGGATCTAGTAAAACTTTATTACTCAACAGCTGTTTCCAAACTTGCCTCTGATACATCTTAAAAATTGGGGTAATTAGTTATAACGGTGTGCATTATTAAAAATGATATAAACACCTTTTCTTCAATAGTTCCTGCCGATATTAATCTGTAAACAGTAACTTGCTTTTCCTGGCCAATTCTCCAAGCTCTCTCTCTTGCTTGTGTATCAGTAGCAGGATTCCAATCAGGATCATAAATGATAACACGGTTGGCGCCAGTTAGATTGACACCTAACCCCCCTACTCTTGTAGTTAACAGAAACACATCATAGGAAGAATCCTATAAAGTTTCAAATTAAGGAAAGCAAAAGTCTACTTCGAATTTAGGCCTGTACGGCACGGCACAGAATTTTCTACAAAGTCGGTGCTGCATCGATGCGCAAACGAGCAATTATTAGTGTTTGTTAACAATCCCAGAGGGCAGAAGAATATGTTTACCAAGTGTTTACCCCGCTTACCGACACTCCACGCACTTTCTCTTATCTCGCTCGCGGTCTTTATTGCTGCAGCTTGTTTGCTTTGTAGTTCGTTTATGTAAAATAAATAAATAAAAGCTCTAGGAACTTCTTCACTAACCTAATATTATAAAATCTTGTTAAGAATTCTACTTTATCGACAGTTACATGACTATTTTGACAGTTTTCTCACAGATGGCAATGTAATTTACACCTAGTTGTGCGTGCTTACAGACAGAATTTTGTACAAAATTCTGTAAAACACGTATTACACGGAACAGCATCTATGGGTATAGGCAAATAGGTGCAAATTACGTTGACATCTGTGATAAAACTGTTAAAATAGTCAAGTGACTGTCAAAACACGTGATAAATGTATTCTTCTCTGCCCTCTGTGATTGTTAGTAAACATTAAAAATTGCTCGTTTGCGCATCGATGCGACGCCGACTTTGTACAAAATTCTGTTAGTTTTAGAACATGAATCAACAGAATTTTGTACAAAATTTTGCTGTACAACACGACAAAAAATTTTGTTAAAACACTTTGAACAAAATTTTGAATAAAAGTTTGTACAAAATTCTGTATAGGTCTTATAGTTCAATTTTGTACCTGATTAAATTTATCAATAAGAGGTTGTCGAGTACTAATACTAGTGCTACCATCCATTTTTAAAAATTTATAATCTTGCTGTGAGAGGAAATCTTCAAACACAGTCATCATGGCCCTAGCTTGTGTAAACAGCAAAACTCGGTGCTTCTGCTTCTTCCAAATTTTTAACAGAGCAGACACAACAACCATTTTGCCAGAGCGTTTATAGTATCCATATTTATCTTCAAGGCGGATTTCTTCTTGTGAGTTCTGATTATAATTTGTTATTGTTATAAATATGTGTACAATGTTGTATCTATTTAAACAAATACTTACAAAGTAATCATTATCTGCTTCTCCTAAATACAAATCTGGATGATTACAAATTTTACGTAATGTTGTTATGGCCACAAAAACATTAGCCCTTGTTCCATTTTCTGAAAACCAATTTTTGCCACCCCTGCCCAAGATCGTGCTTACATGTTCACTCTAGAAATAGATATTCCTAGATTAAATTTGTATTTAAATATTTTAGCAGGTATATTGAATGTAGTGATACCAGGGTATACACAG
The DNA here is from genome assembly GCA_014611495.1 of Limonius californicus. Classification (NCBI taxonomy): domain Eukaryota; kingdom Metazoa; phylum Arthropoda; class Insecta; order Coleoptera; family Elateridae; genus Limonius; species Limonius californicus. Next base: position 2,542 of record JABXWE010038333.1, read on the forward strand.
AGTTGATTCAACTTTGAGAGAGGATTTTATCATATAGATAAAATTAAATTAGCCTGTTGTAAATATTTGCTTTTCTAATTATTTCAGAGCAAAAGAGATAATATTCTTAAATATTGCAACTGTTCTCCATAAAAATACGAAAACCATTTAAAAATGGTTCAGACTAAATACATGAGTTGGACTACTAAAAACAAGCATTTGTTGGTAGTTATTACCTACTCCCTTCTGTTTGTATTATGAGCCGAGTTTTTAAGGCTTTATTGGCAAAAATACATTTTATTTAAGTCGTTTTTCTTAATTATATGGGATATTTTTGAACAATTTAAATATTAGGCAAATTAGTAGTTCCCACCTATGACAACTAAACACATTATTTTATAATTATAACTCCATTCTATGGTTTTTTTTGCATTTTAAGGTAAGCATTTAATGTCTTGTTGATATAATAGCAAAAACCAAAATAAATAGTAATTACAAATAACAATCGCTATTTTTAGTAGTCAAAGTGATGAGTCATTAATTTGGTTAATGTTTAAGGGTTCTTCTTAATGTTATGAAAATCTCTAATAATTTTTTTTGGGTTAATAAATTATTTGTTTGATATTTGTTCTAAAATATCTACGAAAGACAGCATCTAAATAATTTATTTGTGCTTTGTAAAGTCCTACACTGTATGACAACTAAAAATTTAATAATCATTACTCTTTTTTGCCTTTGTTTGTATTTCGAGCTAAGTTCTTACAGTTTTGTTATCAAACAGAAACAACAAACACAAAAACAAATAATAATTACTTTTTATGATAGAGGTTTGTAATATCTGATAACCTAAATTATAGTATTGTAAGTCATTTATGATGACCGGTCAGATCACATATTTTATGTGTCAAATTTGGTCAGGTCACTTTCATATATGACCGGTCATTTTTAAACATGACTATGTTTTCGCGGTTTTTAAGAAACATAACCTCAAATAAGTTTTCATCATGGGGAAAGCAGTAGGGTTAGTGTGGAATTATTTTAAAAAACTTATGAAAAACGGAAAGGTACACGTAATTTGTTAGGTTTGGGACTGTAGTTATGTCAGCCATGCAAGTGGAATGGTAAAACATTTATACAAATGCAAAAACTGCCCAGAAGATGCAAAAAATTACTTAAAGAGGGCAACAAAAGTAGGAAAAACAGGAAGCAACCTTACGTACATTTTTGCAACAAAATGTAGTTGAAGACATAAGCCACGTAAGATGAATAAGCTTTTGTTGTTTTTAAAGTGACCACATTGAGGCTTTGTTAACTTTTATTTTAGCCATGAACATCTACACCGACAAGTAACACGATTATTACTCCAAATCCTTTAGGGAATCAAACACAGGTATGTTTATTATGTGTATTATGTTTTATGTTACTTAAGTATTAAAGGCAGTGAGTGCTTCCTACTACATGAGGATTACTTTGTCTCGATCTCCAATACATCCAATACCAGTAGGATACTTACTGACCGCAATACTTATTAAGTACTTTTTTGGACGATTGCCGCAATAACAAAAATAGAATATAGAAATTTTTGAAAATTTTCAGTTTTCAGAGTTATCATTTTTGATAATTATACAGGGTGGCGCGTTTGGATCTGACGTTTTTGGAATATGTAGTACATTCGAAGGGGACGTGGTGGGAGGTCCCTGAACATTTCATTGTGTTCTCGACAGCGGGAAGTTTAGTAAACATGGCTAACTGGTCCGTTGAGCATCGCGTATTCGCGGTAGAACAGTTTTTGCGAAATAACGAGTCCGTAGTTGCAGTGACGCGCGCCTTTCGCCGGCACTTCAACATTCCAGTGCGCGGTGCGGTTCATCTCGTAACTCGATATTGGAATGGGTGAATCTTTTTCGCACGACTGGATCATGTAAGCCACAATTTAAAGGTAGACGAATTACGGTTCGCACACCTGAGAATGCGGAGCGTGTGAGATGAGATGTTACTGCAAGCCCAAAACGCTCAACCAGACGTCGTGCTCAAGCTCTTGGGATGTCAAGTCGGAGTCTGCAAAGAATTCTCAACAAAGACTTGAAATTCCACCCATATAAAATTATGGTTGTGTAGAAGCTGCTCCCAACAGACTATCAACAAAGGCTTCAGTTTAGCCAGCGCATGTTGGAGATTTTGGAAGAAGAAGAAGACGTGCTTCTCATGATATCAGACGAAGCTCATTTTCATTTGGATGGGTCGGTGAACAAGCAGATTTTCCGTTATTGGGCTGACGAAAATCCAAGAAAAGTACACTAACTGCCTCTCCACAGTAATAAGGTAACAGTTTGGCGTGGGGTATCCATGCAGGCCGTTAACGCTGTTTCCTGGACATGTGATCTCGCGCAACGGAGATGTCCCTTGGCCACCTCGCTCGCCGGGCCTAAGGTGTGTGATTATTTTTTATGGGGCTACCTCAAAGCGAAGGTCTACAGGAATAAGCCCCGCACCATTCAAGAATTGAAGACAGCAATCAGGGATGAAGTTGCTGCGATTCCAGTTGACATGCTTCAGCGAGCAATGCGGAACTTTCGTGACCGACTCCAAGAATGCGTCAATCAATAAGGACGGCATTTGACAGAAGTTATTTTCCATAAGTAACCTGTACCGCTCTTAAAAAATAAATTTCCATTATCAGTCTTAATTTTAAAATTTATTTGTCCCTTCTATCTTCAATATTGACAATTTGACAGCTATTTGAAATACATCAGATCCAAACGCGCCACCCTGCATGATAGTTGCTATGTAACAATGGACGAATTTTAATTGTTGTCATAATTAAAGGAGTAAATATGTCAAATTCCCCGATCGTGCAAAAATTTCTTTATTAATTTTTATAATAAGAAGTTTATAATTTCTTCTACTGAATTATGTTTATCTTATTCTTGTTTTTATTTGTTTATATTAATTTCTTGAGTTTTCAGTCTTCTAAGATTAGTAAGATTTCATTGTTTTTTGATTCGATCGATATAGATTTGAAGAGAAAACTAGATCAAGCATAAGCAAGAGCCATATTTAGTGGTACAATCCCATTTTACTTTGTTGAAAATGCCCAAATGCTCAGTTTTTCGCAGTTAATCAGACCGTCATATAAACTTCCAACTAGATTAATGTTGTCAACAGTATTATTAAATAACGAATTTAGTTTAATTCAGCCATGCATCAAAACTAAAATTAACAGGGCTGATTCCATAAGTTTTGAGTGATGGGTGGACACAGATATAAATGGCATCACTTTAATAAATATAATATTTGCCATTCCTGAGCCTGTATTTATTAAATCCATAGATTCCAAAATTGAAAGACATACAGCTGCATATATTTGCTCTGTTATTGATGAAACGATAGAAGATGCTGGCTGCAGGAAAGTCCATACAGTGGTCACTGATAATGCAACCACAATGCGAGCTGCATGGGAATTACTGAAAGGAAAGCATCCTCATTCAACTGTTAATGGCTGTGCAGCTAATTCCTATAATATTTTTGCAAAATATATCTGCTAATTAGCAATTGCATCTACTCTATTCCCCCCTGCCCATTCTGAAACAGGTTCTCAAAAAATTTCAATTTGAGCAAGGTGGACACGAAATTGCGCTTCAAACTCCCATTGACACCAGATGGAGCTATGTATATCCATTCTTGGATAGTCTCTTGAAAAACAAGGACTTCATTCAAGCAGCTGTTTTTGACAAATGTGTATCCATAATACCAAAAGTGAAACCAATTAAAACTACTGTACTAGATGATAACTTTTGGAAAAGAGTATCTAATTGTTGTACCATGTTGCAGCCTATTTCAAGAGTTATCACAAAAATAGAAGGAGATAAGTATGTTACAATGCCTTACGTATTTAATTCATTCCTGGAAATTCAAGAAAGATTAAACAAAGCAAGTAATTTTTACCAACCCACGAAAAGAAAAATGTGCAAACATTTTTAGAAAACAGAACTACTTTTTTCATGCACAATGTACATTTACTTCATCCGAAATTGCACTAACATTTATTTTACAATTAGGTGACGGTATGGGACTTGATAAAAGTAAAGTATTAAAAGGAATTGTAAACTGCAATGTAAATGTAATGTGAATTATGTAATTAATATGTGACGCAGCTGGCTGTAATGATCCCACATCTTGGTGGAAGGGAATAGTGCAGTTAGAATTTTGAGTTTTCCAGCTAGTAGTGCTAGTTGTGAAAGAAACTGGAAGGTATTCTCATCTATTAAGACACAGAAACGAAACCGATTGACTATTGAGAGAACAGAAAAACTTGTAGCAGTTAAGTGCAACTTGAATTTGCTAACACCTGATGATTTACTACAACCAATGTGACACAGACTTTGCAAATTAAAAATAGTAATCTGGAGGGGGAAATTAATGAAACTTTTGAAGAAGAAACTTGTAATTCTGATTTGGAAGACCTTGACTACAACAGTGAGGACATCGTTAAAGACACAGATTACTTGGAGTCTGGCAATGAAAATATTAACGAATCTCAATCTAATATAGGTTATGATGATATTACCGATGTAAATAGTAATATAGAAATAGAAGAAAAATGCGAAGACAATGAAAATGTTGAGAGTAAAATTGAAAATGAAGAAATAAGTGAAACAGCAGTATTAGAAAATCGCCATGAAGTCCAAAGAATGGAACTAAATGATCATGAAAGTAATAATGAAAGTCATGAAGGCAGGTCAAAGATTTTGTATTTGAAAGCAGGTTTATAAGATATTGTCGGAACATTAAAACTTGTCTAATAATTTAAAACTTACTCCTATGCTTACATTACATAACCTTAATGAATAATAAATAAAAAATATATACAAAATAAATATCCGGTAAGGGACAACTGGGCGCCTACCAACTGGGCGCCGCCAACTGGGCGCCGCCGACTGGGCGCCTGCCAACTGGGCGCCAAGCCAACTGGGCGCCAAGCCAACTGGGCGCCGGCGACTGGGCGCCTGCCAATTAGGCGCCAAGCCAACTGAGCGCCGCCGACTGGGCGCCTGCCAACTGGGCGCCAGTCCAACTCGGCGCCAAGTTATACCCAGGCATAACGCAAAACAAAATTTTACCATGAATTTTTAATAAATCCTCTGCAGGATATTATTTTGACAAACGCTGGGAAAACTTTCTGCTTACAACAAGGAATTTACAAATTTCTAAGAATTTCGTAATGGTGCCTCATAGTACAAGCGGTTAGGTTGGGTTAGGTCAGGTTACAAAATTTTATTCGGGCTGTTGGCCACACTATTCGCACAATTAACTTTAAGTTAAGAATGTAAATATAAATTTGTTAATTTAATAAATAAAGTTTGTCAAAATCACACAGTGTTAATTATTACATAAAATGAGGTAAAGAAAAAGAAATATAGCACTTAAGCAAAATAATAGAAAAAGGAGTCCGATTTATAGAATAAAGCGAAAAGAAGTTAAGTGTTTTGCAGAACAGCAACTTTCAAAATTTGGATTTTATTTCCCTGTTTTTTTGCCTGTGGATTTATTTTAGTATTGTTTTTCTTAGGGTGTGGCTTTATTCCTTTTTTAATTTAAATATTAGTTTTGGCGGGCGCCCAGTCGGCGGCACCCAGTTGTACCAGACCCATAAATATCTGTGACACGAAATAAAAATATCCCGAGATAACCAAACAGGCGAAATAAACCGACGCATTAGCTTGGCATGGGCGGCATTTGGAAGGCTGAGTCATATACTCAAAAGCAGGATACCAGTATGCATGAAGAGGAAGGTATGGGAACAATGTGTAGTGCCTGTCATGACGTACGGGGAGGAAACCCTTACTCTAACACAGAAAACAGCAAGAAAGTTAAAAGTGGCCCAAAGAAGTATGGAGAGAGCAATGTTAGGGACAAGTTTAGTAGAGCGAAAGACAAACGAATGGATAAGGCAACAAACTAAAGTATCCGATATAATAGAAAGAATAGCCAAACAAAAGTGGAATTGGGCAAGACACGTGGCAAGGATGACCGATGAGAGATGGACATCAAGAATAATGCAGTGGAGACCACGTGATTCAAAAAGAAGTAGAGGGAGACCGCCTACAAGGTGGTCGGATGATATTAAGAGAATGGCAGGGAATTGGCAACAAGCGGCACAAAATAGAAGAAGATGGAAAGACTAAGGGGAGGCCTATATCCAGCAGTGGATGAGGACGGCTGTTTGATGATGATGATGAAATAAAACAAAATAAATAAAGTTAAAAAGTGGATATTAATTAAAATTAACTAATAATTTAAAAAAAAATTTACTTTTCGTCTTTTTCAGATTCGACTATTGACTGATAATAGTCATTTTTAAAAATGACCATAAATGTCCAGGTCACATTGGAACGTCACTTACCAAAAAAATAAATGACCGGTCATATTACAACACAAATAAATTATGTTTTCTTGCTACTTTGTTCTAAAATATCTAGACAAGTCCACATTTCGAAATTTTTATTGTTTAGACTAAATAAAATACTTTAAAAAATAAATAAATTAACCTCCTATTATTTTGTTCTAAAATACCTAGAAGCGTCAACATTTCAACTTTTTAATTTTCCATACAAAATCCCTACACTGTGTTGATTGGGATTTTGAGACAACTATTTTAGAGCAAAACAGTACATATATTAAAGACTACATTAATGAATGATTAACCTTTTCAAATACTACAATGATTTTCCATAAAACTAAAAAATAACATTTAACTATTGGTCAAAATAGTGGCTATCCAGAACTGACAATTATTGGTATACAAACTGACTAGGTATTTTTAGTTGTCATGGATAGTAACTATTAGTTTGGTAAATTTTTTTGCATAATTTTGTAGTACATGGTTTTAGTATTCGCAACAGTAAGTTGTGCATTAGATGGAGTTTGTAATACCAAATAAACCTTCTGTTTTATATTTTGCACTAAAATAACTAACGGAGCTAAATTTACAACTTTTTGATTTTGCATAGTAAAAGCCTTTCTCAAATCTAAATCCACATCCCATAACAACACCCCACGATACCACAGCTGCTATAATTGGTTTCTACAAAAGATCCATGTAAAAGATTCTTTAGACATCACCTACCATCAAATAGCCCTTGTAAAGATCCCTTTGTTCGTCAGTTAAAGAGCAAAATAACACTTGCTCACTTTTATTGGGCAGACAAATGTGCTTCCTGACCTCATTCTTTGACCTTCTCAGTAAGTAGGGCGAAATTATGTTTTTTAGAGCAGTAGCAACTGACAATGCTGTTGCTTCCTAAAAAATAAAATTCTTAATTAGCCCGAAATTAGTACAAGTACTGAAAAATGGGTATGTTATTAACAAATGGAACTCGTCAATGAACACATTTCTTAGTTACATAACTACAGACAGTTTAGACTCTATACTTTATGAATATTTGTCTCATAACATATTACAAACAAATTTTGTTATTTGTTGTTGATTACATAACCTACTGAAACTGTATACAAATAACATTTGCTCAAAATGTATTATTTTTTGTTAGGTATTGTAACAAAACCAATTCAACAAAACAGAATGACAGTATATTACATAAACTACTGACGTTTAAGACTTTTAATGATTGAGGGTGACATTTCAGCAAACTGTAGATAAACCTTGTGGTCCATGTAGTAATTTAGAGATCACAAAGGCATATGCAGGCCTGGGAAGGGATGCACTTGTAATTCGACCTTTAAAACATACAGTAACATTTTGATTATCCGGATCTTTGGTTTTGCGGATTCAGCGGTTATCCGGATCAATTATTTTTTGCATTATGTATGTTGTTATCCAAAGTGCTTGTGCTTCTGTTATCCGGATCATTGTGTAGCATATGTAATTCAGCATTCTAAATGTAGAATGTAGTTCCCCTACGTATTTGAAAGATTCCCCTGAAACTGTGTAAGCATTTCGTACGTATTGCATCACACTACGTCCGCTGTACAGTTCTAGAGTAAATTTATTCTGCGAAAATAAATTACAATGGCATCTCGTCGTAAAAGGACGGTATTAACGTTACAGCAAGAAAGTGAGATTTTACAAAAACTTAGGAAGGCGAAAGTGGAAAAGTGTTGGCCGAATTGTATGGCGTCGGAACATCAACAATTTCCGACTTAAAAAAGAATGAAACGAAAATTACGAGGTAAATTTAACTTATATTTTGCTTATTGTACAATTCTAAGCAATTTTTGCGATTTTTGTAGCTTTATTCAAAACACGTTTTTTAGACCTGGCGTGAGGAGAACCTTACGAAAGGCAGAATACCCATTATTGGAAGCAGAACTGTATTCATGGTTTGTAAAAACAAAGAGGCAGGCACGTTGTAATCTCTTCCGAGATTCTAGCTGAGAAAGCTAAGCAGCTATACCTACATGAAGCATTACGGCAACGACAAATTCACAGCAAGTAGGGGATGGATTTCAAATTTTAAGAAAAGAAATGGCATAAGATTTCTCAAGGTTAGTGGGGAAAAGCTTTCTAGTGATCAACAAGCTGTGGAACCTTTTGTTCATAAACTTGAAAGTCAAATAAAAAACCTTGGGCTCTTACCATCGCAAATATACAATGCTGATGAATCAGCTTTATTTTGGAAATTACTGCCGGATAAAACATTAGCGCACTCCAAGGAGAAAACGGCACCTGGCAGAAAGACAAGCAAGGAAAGAGTAACATTGCTTGCCTGTACAAATGCCGATGGAAGTCATAAGTAAAGTCAAATTGTTAGTTATTGGAAAATCAAGAGCTCCTCGATCATTCAAAAATACGCAACTGCCAGTTGAATATGCGTCAACTAAGAATGCATGGATGACATCGGCATTGTTTTCTCAATGGTTTCATGGATCATTTACCAAACAAGT
>JABXWE010038334.1:0-24917 GCA_014611495.1 Limonius californicus
TGTGTACGAATACGAATAAGGTAAGATATTAATTTATTATTAAGCGAAATAATATTTATCCTGCAGCTTCGTAATTTTATCATAGATATTTTTTTTATATGAAAATTAGTTAAATAATTGAAATACATTAACCCATGAGTATACACTGTGTCCGTAAAGTATGGAACAAATTCATTTTTAGCTAAGCAGACCATTTTAAGAAATAATCCTGAAACACGTCGATTTTTCATTTTAATTTACCGTATTTTAAAATAATATTCTAATATACAGGGTGAATTACTTTCGAGTAATGACGTCACCGTCATTTTTTTTTAATGGAACACCCCCATTTTGTCTCAATTTTCGGATTACTCTAGCTGAGCTGATTCCAAAAATGTATCACATGTTGATTCCAATTGGTACAGAGTGGACAAAAATACAATAGTTTTGTGTGTGCTCATAAAGTAACGCGTAACATTCTTTATTAGTTAAATTAACAATATTATCAAAAATACTTATTGTCTAGCGGACAGAATATGAAAGAAATTATTTCTTATCAATTTAAAAAGAAACATAGTCGTCTGCTACTAATTATTTGTTATTTTAAGTTAACAGTGTATGTTGCAATTATCTAGTTTCCATCGACTCAATTTGAATGGAAAGGAACTGCTACCACTTTTTTAGAGAAATGGCATTTTCCTCATTGCTTAGGTGCTGTGAATGGCAAACATATAAAGTATTACCCGTCCAGCAAAAAGTGGATCTTATTTTTACAATTATAAAGGTTTTAATAGTATAGTCCTGTTAGCAATTATTGTGAACGCTAATTACGAGTTTATTATGGTTAATGTTGGAATAAATGGTCATGTTTCGGATGGCGGTGTCATAGAGAATACCAACTCCTACGACAAATTACTAAATAACCGCTTGAATATTATATTATATTATATCCTGCCGCTTCTAAACTCAATGATAGTGGCAAAGAGTTGCCATTTATTTTTATTGGCAAGGAAGCATTTTCACTGCTTCCTGATGTTTTGAAACCATTTAGCCTAAAAGAACTAACTTATCCCAGGAAAATATTTAATTATCGACTTTCTCGAGCAAGAAATGTTGTCGAAAATGCTTTTGGTATCCTTGCTACAAGGTTTCGCATTTTTCATACTGAAATTAATATGAAATTGACTAATGTTGAAAAAGCAGTAATAGCTTGTTGTTCACTTTATAATTTTTTGAGATATAAATGTGGAGAATCATATATGAGTATAGTAAATGGAAATAAATGTCATAATACTAAGCAATATGCTACTAACCACAACGAATTTGCTCGTTTACAACTAGGCTACAACCGCAATGCCAGCGAAGATGCAAAAGAGATACGGGAAACGTTCTTAAAATATTTTAATGAAGAAGAACAAATTACTTGGCAGCACGATATTGTTACACATCAAGACCATGGGAATTAAAGAAGTTTTCTTTTGTAAATGACATAAATTAGACCTAAGACTATTTTTTCTAAAACACAGTTTTGGAGAAGTTATGCGGCCATTTAAAAAAATTCTTTCAGTTTTAATAAGTTAGAACATCAAGAAAAATTCCAATATTAAAACATGAGTACGCTTACGTTTCGCTAAAAATGTTTAGCTTCTTCAGAGACAAAAATAGCATTTGAAGTTGAACATATTGAAAATTATTAAACCAAAGCATGGTAATTAGTGTCAATAAATAAAACCATAAATAAAGTAGTTACTTTATTTATGAAAACCTTTTAACAATTACAAATCTTAGTTTGTTGTTATGGTTTATTTATTGACACTAATTACCATGCTTTGGTTTAATAATTTTTATAATACTGCCTTCTTCGCCAATTTGGTTTTCCTGGGGTTCTACTCGTTCAATATTTTCTTCCTCCTATTGAATTAAATATAAACATTTATATTTCTGTGAAAATAGAAATTATCTTTTACCTCAGTAAACATCAGTTCAGGATCATCATTCCCAATACTTCTTCTAGGGATATTTTGGTCTTTGAGGAACATTAATAAATCAAAATACCATAGATTGGGTTTACATACTTCGTCTGCTCCCGTACCTGATTTTATCGATAGTACTACCTTCTTAAATTCTTTACGAAAGCAGCTTCTTAAAGAATTAGTTTTTCTTGTAACATCGTCAGTGTTTGCTGCGGTGTGTCATGCAAATTTCAAGTTGCACCTGATCTATTTCATGCCGCGCCAGAGGCCTGATGTGCCATCAGTTTTCAACCACTCACAATCGCATTTGCAAGCGCACCTTAATGCTTTCATGCATACTTGCCTGCAAATGTGATCGTGAGTGGGCCACATAAAAATCGTTTTAACTTCGTTTCCTTAAATAATATACTAAAAATAGAACTTTACAACTGGAAATGAAAATAATTTGGGTAAATAGAATTGGAAAAATGATATATAATCAAGTTTCCTATTTCGTGCTTGGAAACTGTATTGTAGGAATATTGAAAAAAATGTTTTATAACCCAACTAATGACATAAGTAGCAAGTAGAAAATTATTCTGTGAAATTCTTGTATCATCATTATCTGTGGTGCTACAATCCTCGGTGGGCATGTTCGAATATTCTCCGCTATTAGTCTTGATCTCGAACGATTGTTTTCATGTTTCCTACGCCTAGGGTGTTAAAGCCTTATTCCGCCGCGTCGGACCATCTAAGTTTGTTTCTGCCTGCACTTCTTTTTTCTTCTCTTGTTGTTACTAATGACCGTTTATCAGGGTTTGTGTTTTCTCTTCTAATTATACAAGCTGTGAAGTTGAAAACGTACAACTTGTTATATCTCTGGAGGTAAAATAGGTTCTGAACTTTTCTAGAAAACGTTTTTACAACACGAAGGGGAAATCATCATGACTCGTAAAATAACTTTCTGCATTCAATACCGTAGGCTCTAGGTACCCCTATAAAACGGAACCTCGGCGGGGCAGTGCAAATACACGCTCTCAGTCGAGGTCACACTGAAATTGGGTCCGAGTGGCTGCGTAGTCGAACCTCGGCCGAGGCGACCGTATTTCACTTAATTAAGTTTATGATGCATGTTGCATCAATAGCTAGTATGTAAGGGACGGCAGCACCCCCCTGAACGCGAATGCCGTTGGGGGGGGGGGTAGTATGAATGAATAAAGAAAAGGTACCGATTTAAAAAAAATTCAAATGATAACTTTTTGCTCTCACAAAATGCTATTCAATAGTAGTAAACATATCTTTTCTGACGTAGAATGACCCCTAAGATCTTTACATTTTGACCCCATTACACTACTTTCTATGAGGTAACTTGAAGTCTGTTCTCTATAAAACTCAGCTTGAGTCCGTCGCACAACTGCGACAAGGAATAGTTCAAGAGTTCTGAGCTATTCCGCAACAAACCTTCCAAAATGTTGAGAGAAAATTTAAGAGTTGATGATTGACATTAAAACTAATATTTTGAAATTGGGATTACTATAATAGTTTCAAAATTAATTCCATTACTATCCAGGCAACAGTAAAATCTACTCTCAAATTCTCTCCGAACATTTTGGAATGTTAATTGCGGAATAGTTTGGAACTCGTGAACTGCTGACTGAAGATGAGTTTTGTAGACAACATATTTTAAGTGACCTCATAGAAAGAAGTCTAATGGTGTCAAAATCTAGATACTTTGGTGACTATTCCATTTCTCCGAAAAGTTTCGGAGTAAAATGTTTGCTACTATTAAATAGGATTTTGTAAGAGCTTTTCGATGAGGTATTACAAAGTGGGAATTACCATTTGAATTTCTGTGTTCGGGTAGCTAAAGCCTAAGGGTTAAATGGGAAAAGATACCTTATGAGTCATTATTATTCGCCCTCCGTTTTGTATAACCGTTTTCTAGAAATGTTCAATACCTATTTTACTTCCAGAGATATAACACATTTTACATTTTTCAAAATGACACCCTGTATGTCCCGCCTATCTCAGTCGACCTGTTTTTATCATCATCATCATTTGACGTGGAGCTGACTTGAGAGTCAATCCTGGATTACGCCAGACCCACCCCATGCCAGTAGGTGGGTAGGGATTTAATGGATAGGTTGGGATCGGGCGGGGTAAGACACCGCTACTGCAACACCGGGTAGTTAGTAAGCTACGCATCAATGGGGTTTTCGAGTACGTAACCGAGACCGTTACGCGATTATGCATTTGAGCCTAATAACTTTTGGTATCAAAGTTTCACATTGTTCTTATTTCACAGCTATCTATTGTTCTAAGGTTACAGATTGCACATATCTTAGTTTCCTAATAACCAATAAACTACTTAATATTTACTCCCAAACTTATTTAAACTGTCCGTCATGCGATTATGCCTTTGAACCTAATAGCTTTGGTAGCAAGTATTACATTGTTCGTATTTCTTATCTATCTGTTGTTTTAAGATAACAGATTGCCCCTATCTTAGTTTCCTAATGACTAATTAACTACTTAATATTTCCGCACTGATTACAACTATTTTACCACTTAATCCAGGTTCGAATCTGGATTGTACTTCCTTCTTTCCCCTAACCTTCCCCTCTGCAGTTGACCGCTAGATGTCTATCGTTTTCTTTCTCACCCGTGCATTTTTCGTTTCTTCTCCTTTGTTTTCCCCTTCCTCACTCTCTTTCTTCTTCTTTTCCGTTAGCCTGTTCTTCTTCATTTGATTCTTGATCGGATTCTTCCATTAGTGCGTAGATTCTTTTTGACTCTCTTCGGATATCCGCTTTTCTTCGTGCCCATTCCTCCCATGTCTGTTTAGGAATGCCGGTGTTTTGGATGTCCCTCTCCAATAATGTATTCCACGTGTAGCATGGTCTTCCGATCTTCTTTTCTTCTGTTTACATGGCATACCTACGCTTGCTGTAGAGGATGGTTGCCAGGTCTTCTTAGGATATATGTGCCCAGCATTTGAATCTTGATGTGGCGAACCGCTTCGTTATTGTTTTCCCTTCTAGAATTTCTTGTGCCGTCGAAATGTTTTCTTCCCCTTCCTGCTTCGTAGTGTATTTCTATTGACGCCTTTAGTATTTGTGCTACTGCTGCTATTGATTCGGCTCCTCCCCAGAACCCTTCTTCCCCGAGGTCTTCTAAGTAAGCTTCCACTTGTAGTGCTGGACCGTAGGTATGTGCTTATGATAGTAGCGCGGGGCTAGGCTTCTTACATTTTCCTCCAGTTGTAATTGGAAATTTTGTGTATTTTCTCTGATGAATGCCACGATCTTTTTCCTTAAATTGAAAGCTTCCTGTTTGAGCCGTTCCCGCGTTGCTGCGCCTCCCGTGTTTTGATCTGCTATAGAGGTGAATAAACAGTTCCCATCTTCTGGGATCTTCCGCACTGTCATTTTGTGTCTGTCCGCAAATACTGTTTCCTGTTCCACGGCCGGTATTGTGTTTCCTACTTTTGAGAATTGCCATTGGTTTTCTGTTGTGTAGTTTTCTGTGTGCATGTTTTTCCCACCTTCTCTAATTACCAGTTCCACTTGACCACCACCCGTAATGTTAGTCCTAAAATACTCCTAAAAAACTCTACTTGCAGGAAACTGTAAAAAATTTTTTTTTTCCTAATTACAATAATGTTAAACGCGGTTATTTGCGGTCTCTGATTTGATTTCCCGGATCTGCGCAGTAAATTAAATTAAATTAAAGGAGATTAAGTTAATTGAAGTTAAATGAGATTAAAGTTTACAAATCGTTTGTCACTTTTAGATGTTACAAATGTCTAGACCTAAAATGTCCCTAATATTTTCTGCTTTACTGTTAAATGTGAAATATTCTGAATTGTTTGCTTTAACCTCAATTGTTAACTTATCTTATATTGACCCCTCTTCCAATTTTAACTAATAAAAATAATCCTAAACGCAACTTTTGCGGTCTCTGATATGGCATACCCGGATCTACGCTTTAAATTAAGTTAAGGGAGATTAATTTAAATAAAGCTGAAGGAGATTAAAGAAAATTAAAGTTTCAGATCGTCTGTTTTTCTTTACTTTTAGAAGTTACAAATACCTAAACCTAGATTTTCCCTAATGTACTCTACTTTACATTTAAACGTGAAGTATTCTAAATTTTGCTTTAACCTCGTTCGTTACATTATCTTATGTTAACCCCTTTTCCGTGTTTTAGCCCCTCCAATTAATACCACACGTGACTATTTGCGGTCTCTAAATAAATTGCAGTAACTTAAATTACATTAAAGCAAATGATAATAAATTTTACCATTCGTTTATTACTTTTAGAAGTTGCAATTTCCTGGACCTACAATATCCCTAATATACTCTACTTTTGCCATTAAATGTGAGATATTATTAATTTTAGGCTTTAGCCTCCTTTGTTAGATTATCTTAGGTTGACCCCCAGCCCTTTCCAGCCAGTCAGTAAAATACTAAACGGGACTATTTTATTCCCATCAGACGTGAATCCCTTGATTGAAGCTATGCTTGATTGCTTGTTTCAGCTCAGAAATATTTTCTTGGAAGTTGGCCCCAGTTGGGAGTATTATCCTCGATTTGAATTTTTATGCCTTTTACCAAGAAGATCAGTTTTTAGTTGCAACGGCTTGTACGCTTTCTTTGTATTACCGTCCCTGAAAAAGTCTCTACTTGTTTCCTACCCTTCTCGTTTGTACCCAAAATGCGGCCCCAGATGCCTATCCGCTTGTACAGTCTTACATTCATTTGCTACGAAATTCCCCCATTTTAATTTCTATTTATAATTTTATTTTATGACTACAAATACTACCAAAGACTACAAAAGACTATTTAAGTATTCTATCACTTAGCTTTTACTGCTTTTCCTGCTTTTCCCTCCGTGCTGTTGTTTTCTTTGTCGATCGCTAATCTTTCACCTTTGATCGAACGTCACGTAGAGCCCGTGGTATTCCTCCACGCACTGGAACTGGATAGTTTGCACCCAAAATAATTTTGAAAGTCCCGCTAAGCAATTTTGTTCGCGAACGCCCAAAACACGTCCGTTCCCGAGCACGTCGCCAACGCAAGTCTCATCTCAGTCGACCTATTTTTATAGTAACTAATTTATACCATGTCTAGTTCATTATACAGTTCGTATAGTTGAGAGTTATATCTTTTCCTTCATATTTGGTTTTCAGCCACATATGTTTGTTTTAACCTTCTTTCAAATATTATTAGAAGGGTTTTATCTAATATGGTTAGCGTTCATGTCTCTGAGGTGCATGTTAGAACTAGCTTGCTTATCAGAATGTTGTATAGGATGAGTTCGGACTTTTTTATGAGGATATGTGACTTTAATATTTATTCTTGGACTATAGAAGCATTTATTGGCTAACAAGATTTTTTTGCTGAGTTCTTCTTCAATATTTGTTTGGAACCCTAAGCATACAAAGTCCTTTAATGGTTCGATAAGGTATGTCCTACTGTTTCAATCTGGCCTTATCGGTTTCACTGGTTTCCTGCACGTGTTATGACCATATCTTTAGTACTTATTTATTTTTAATGTTGAATAAAACACAGTCCTTTGCGTATTTTAAGTGGTTGATGTTTCGTTATGTATGTTTGAATAGCATTGGACTTACTTCATAGTGAGTTCGTTCAACTGCATTATTGTCTGTGAGATTCTCAGTTCTTCTATGGCTTTATAAAGTGCTTTTCTTTATATATTGTTGTGTGCAGCCTTGCAATATATGAATATGTGGTATGTATCTACATAGATTTGATCATTCGTTTAATTACCGCTTTGAAATCCACATATTAATCTTCTTCTTCTTCGCGTGCCCATCCGTTATCGGATATTGGCGATCATCATGGCGATCTGTACTTTGTTAACAGCTGCTAGAAATAGGCCAGTTGTTGTTGTGCGGTACCATTTTCTCAAAATATGAAGCCAAGATATTCTTTTTCTCCCTGGACCTCGTTTACCACGAACTTTACCCTGAAGAATCAGTTGTAATAATTTATATCTTTGATTATTTCTCATGATATGGCCCAAGTATTTCAAATTTCTTCTCTTTACACATTAATCACAGCACTATATCCCTAGGTGGGTCTTGGCTGATTCTGCAATCGTTCTCCATCTTCTCCTATCCCTTGTCACTACTTCTGCAACTCCTAACTTTCTTAAGTCATCCTTTACACAAACCACCCATCTTTTCCTGAGCCTTCCTTGTAACCGTTTTCTTTCAATGATTTCTTTGAAAACTCTTTAAACTGCCCTGCTGTACTCCGTTCTCCGTAGATGTCCCATCTAATTCTAGCTGCTGATACTATGTTATATATATGATATTCCTCCTTCTAGTACTTCTTTTATTTCCACATTTGCCCTTCTTCCATGTATTTCCTTCTCTTACTGGCCCAACTATGGTTCTTGCTACTTTTCTTTCGAAGACATTGAGTAGATTTTTTTGTAAGTTTCACCGCCACCACATACAGACATAAATTCCTCTTTCAAGCAGCTCTTACCCCCCACACTTAATTAGTTCTGCTAATATGCTGTCACATCCAAGTGTTTTATTATTATTGGTTAGTTTATTGATGGTTTCTTGAACTCCTATCTGTGTGGAGGTGGCTGGTCTTCGTCCATTTTTAGGTTGCTTTCCTCTTCCTCTGTATCCCCTAAATTTCCACCTAGATGTTCGTTGAAATAATCTTCCCATCGTACGAGAATTGCGCGTTG
The DNA here is from genome assembly GCA_014611495.1 of Limonius californicus. Classification (NCBI taxonomy): domain Eukaryota; kingdom Metazoa; phylum Arthropoda; class Insecta; order Coleoptera; family Elateridae; genus Limonius; species Limonius californicus. The sequence goes on from JABXWE010038334.1 coordinate 8,664, forward strand.
TTTCTTTTGGTTTGAGTTCCTTATTCGTTAAGTTTCCTTTGTTGCACACCTTTTTACTTTATTTTTGGTTTCTTAGGTTTCCCAGTTCTTTAGTTTGGCCGTAGCATGTTGTTTCTTTTCCTCTTATGTATCCGTTTTCTCTCTTAGTTTGGTTTTGTACGTCTCTGTTGATGTTCGTGTTCGATGCTGCATTTTAACATAGGCTTCGTTTTTTTGTCATCAAATCATTTATTTTTTAACCAAAAATTGCGGTTTTTTTTTCCACATTGATATTTTATACTTTCGACGGTTGGTGATGTTATGGGCGTATTATTCTGCCCCTCTCCTATGTTCTAGTTGTAATTTATTTTCTGTTAAGCTTGGTCTGTCGCCGGATTTTGGTTTTGTGCATTCGATATTCGTGTCCTAAATTTGATTTCTGCGAGGTAATAGTCAAAGTCGATGTTTATACGATCTTACATCCATGAGGACTGGCATATTTCGATTAATGTATTATCTATGTGGTTACGTGTATACACATCAGGTTGTTTCTATGACGTTTCTTGATTAAAGTTGGTCCTTCCCACAATATTATTTCTAGATGCCGCGAACTTGACCATCCTTAGGCCGTTGTTGTTGATTTCTTGGTGTAGGCTATAATTTTCAGTTTGACGGTACAGAACTGGTTTTTCCCGACGGTTGCGTTCATATAGCGTATCACTAGTACTATTTTAAATTCTTGTATTGGTATTTAAATACCTACTACATCTTAATATATTTGTTCTATATAAATGGATTGGGTCAAATAAGGAAAATACATAGTATTTCAAATAACTGATCATATTATTTACTCTTTGTAGTACTCATTCACAGTAGATACAAAAATAAGTATTTCCGTTCTTCTGAAATTGTTGTGTTTGCTAATTCCCTATGTAAAGAACGCCCATTTTCTGTATTTGTTTTACGCAGGAAGACTTTAGTTGCTTGTCTTATGGAGCTAGAATTCTGATAATCCTAGAGACCATACTATGTAACAATGTAGCAATTGTAGAATAAGTTATAAGTAATCAAGATTCCTATTCATCATAAAGACTTTTATAAATGCGCGATATTTCTATAGGGAGGATCGCCTAAGTAGAATAAACACAAAAAGCACTACTCAAACCCCGCCTATCTACTCTAAGTTTTCAATACAATAACATAATATGAAATATTTCAAAATATTATAGATGGCGATACGCTGCGCTGTTAAAACAAACCAACAATAAATAAGTATTGACGATGTACTTCGCACCAACAATTTAATCTTTTTTGATCATTACAAAGTATATTGTAATACTCCTGGTCGGTGCCGGGCAAGTTCATAGCCCAGGGTTCGCTGGATATAAAGTTTGTTAAAAGTTTATAATGTTTATTCCTATACCACTGTACAATTCTATTTTAATTAATGTATTTGATTATTCTAATAATAAATGCAATGCAATTCGGAGTTAAATGAACACACAAGAAAATTAAACGGAGTATTCCAAATGAAATTAATTTGGCCGTAGTCCGGTCCTGGAATGTCGGTAATTCAGTCTGCTGCGCACGGGACGGAGTGCCGTCGCTTCCCTGAAATCCACGTGTAGCTCGGAATGTGAGGTTACTGCTAGCTAAATTATAAATCAAATAATGTTATTAATACACAGGTTATATCAGGCTGGAATCTACGGTGTTGTTACTAAAAGTTAGTACAGGTGCGGTGAATGAAGTTTGTGAATTTGTAAGCGGTCGTAGTTCGGCGGGGTTTTATCGGTTTTTAAATGTTTTACAAATTCAAACTCAGGTCGCCACAACCGACAGAATTATATTACTTTTTTCGTAGTAAATTCATTCGCTGGGGTTTCGCTAGCTGAGGCGAAATACGTGAATTTGCTTTAATTATTAGGGTCTATTTACGGGATAGGATACACTTGCAGAATGCGGTTTGCACCAGATTAATTCAGTGTTCGGGTTTATTTAAACTGGGATTGCGTTTAGCAAAACTCGGGATTACGATCCCAGGCTAGGCCAAAGTACAGAGAAAAGTAATTGCTGTCAGAATGCGGTTTGCACTAGATTAAGACAGAACTTCTCAGGATTTTTAGGCAGGATTCTCAGGTTTGCGGTAAATTGTATTAGGGTACAAAATTCGTATTATAAGTTTTAGGTCAGGACAGGTTTTCTAAGCTCGACTTCTTCCTTCTGATCCGGACTCAAAAGTTAAAGATTTTTCTTCGAGGAGCTCCTTTTGTACTGGGTTTCCATCTGCTCTGGCTCGGTCTGTACGCCCTTCGGTTCTCGGGTAGTGGGGAACGCTTCCCTAAACTCCACTTGCAGCGCCGCGCGAGGCCCCAACGGTGAACTAACAACGCGAAAATTTCCTATATAAATTTAAAATGCGTTGTCGCCAAAAACTTCCTTACAATATTTAATATAATTGATTTTGAATAATTGTAATAATTTTTGCAGCTGCACAAAATGATAATGAAGCTTACAATACTCCTCGCACTTATTATAGCCGTGAGCGCTGAGCCAAACTATACGGATACGGAAACTCAAGCATACAGGAAATTCAAGGTTGGTTTGTTAACTGTAACTATCTATTTCTACATGTTCATGTACAGGTTATTTTTATTATTAATATAATTTACTTTTCCTCCCAAATTTAGGTTTAACAGAGCTACCTCTTATAACGACTTTAACCAATTTCGTAACATTAAATGGTATTACACGTGTAAAATTGGTATTTAAAAGGGCATATTTGTGGTGCTAACATGTGAACATTTCGTGTATCAAAATCCAAAATATTGACTAACATATCAATTAAATTGTTCTTATCTGACTTTATTTTATACTGTTCTATATCAACATCTATCGATGTAGTTGGAGAAGGAGCTATAATACGTCGTGATGTCACATTCATATTGGAAATCACATCAAGTTCAGTCAACGTGGTGGCACGGTGTATGGCGTCATCATTGTTTTGGCTTATTTCGACATCTATAATTGTACATGGCACAGACTGAGTCGAGGGGAAGTGCGAAACTCCGGGAACGTATTCTGCATATTAATGTATGACTAGAAAACACAAAGACGGCGTCTTACAATTTTAAACTATTACAAATTTTGAGAGATACCTCTCTGGACCTCCAGAGATTTTCTGGCTTATTTAGAAACAGCGCTTGTTGTTCTCCAGAGTTCACCTTGATGTTTCTTTATGCAAGCAGCAGCATTTACAGTAATACGACTTAATTCATCTTTATTGTCCAATTTTGATTTGAACACCTCACTTTTTAACCTCACAGACAAAAGTCTAATATCGTAAAGTCTGGAGATCGTGGCACACAGCTTTTCGGACCACCTTTACCAGTCTATCGTCCTGGAAAAATTCCATTTAAATACTGCGCGATCTGACGGAAAATGTGGAGGAGCTCCATCTTGCGGATAGTACATATATCATTTCTTATGTTTAAAGGAACATCTTCTAGTAGTACTTGTGAATTATTTCATAAACATTTAAAATACTGTTCTCCTGATGGTCTCCCGGGTATAGGCCCTGTACAAACAATACCTCTATCCATACCACATACAGCGTGTGTGGTATCGATATAGGCACTGTTCGTATATTGTGCAAATCACTCTTGTCGAAGGAAGTTCAAGTTGGGCGGCGATTGTGACCTAACCGTAGCACTCTGTTGTCCGCTTATTCTACTTCTTGTCTACGGACACGTTCAGATCTCATGTACACACTAGCAAGTGATACAATGTGTTGAAAACTTTGACAAATACGTTGCTACTCGGAATCTTATGATGAGGAAACTGTTGACCATATTGTTCAACCGCCGTTCTTTCATTTCCGTGGCAGAAGCTATAATAATTTACCATATTTGAATACTTCAGGCGTCAGCAGATGTTTAGCACATTTAGAAAATTGCAATTGATAGTAATTGAAAAGTTATTGCTTGACAATTAAAATATAGCAACCTATTTGATTAAACTCAAATCCCTAAGATGCTATAATTCGAAGAAGATAAAAATAATATTACACTTTTTGAGTTTTTGGTCATACACTAATGTGTAGCGTACGCTTCTGGCGTTTGGCACTTTCCTCCCGACTCACACTGTATGAAAGCCGTTATTCTTGATTTTCTTGCAATTAATGATTCTCCTTTTTTGCATTTTGATATTAATACAAAAATTTTTAACTCAATACATTTAAGTTGACCAAGTTCTACGCTATTTAATTTATTTAGTTCTACAGCTTCCATTTTAAAATAATTTTACCGTTATTAGAAGGAATAGGATGTAGAAATTACACAAAAAGTCGAGAAAATTGAAGATGAAGGGGAAAGGTGTTTGTCCTGAAATTGACGGATGGGGCCAAGAAATAGATAGATATGTTCAAAAAAAATTTTGAAATCTTATCTATCTCTTATTAATTAATTACAAATGTCCCCAACTTAAAATAGCCAAAAACTGAAACCGTTAGACGAGGGGTCAAGTTCTTCTTCTTCCTTTTCTTCTTCTGTGTATAGGCCGATGGCCTGTTAATTAACTACAATATGGTAGGTTCTATGAGCCCTCTTTGGACGTATGCCGGGCAGAAGGCTAACCTAACCCGTCGAACAGAGAAGAGAAGTTCCACTACAGGGCTTACGGCCATCAAAGATGTTTGTATGATAATCACTGACTGAAATCTATTTACAAATTGGTCGGCATGAGCTCGTCTTACTTTGGAAGTACTTCGTAGTGTACAGGTATATACCTGGCATTGCCTTGGAATACGGAACATTACATGACATTACTCTACATTTCTTCGGGTTAGTCGTCATCCCTTCAAATTACACCAAATTACATTACATATCTTTTTATATTACAAACATTAAATCTAGAAACATTGTAAAGGAAATTATTAGTTGTAACAAAACCTTCTCCGACTCGGTGTGAGGCACATTCATTCCCCCACAACCTTTCTAGAATATTCCAAATTGTGCCTGATTTACATTAGATCTATAATATATCGTTGTATGTAAAGATTACTTGGAGGTAAAGTACTCAAACCAGATAGACTAATAATAACAAATACTTAAATATTTACTATGAACGCAATACAGTAAACAATGCAAATCCAAATGTTTATTTCGCAAACACTAGTTATATAATTCAATGTCTTTCTACATCAGTTCGCTTTCAGTGAATTAAATTATATGTAAGTAAAAAATACAACAAATTATGACAAAATGTGTTTAACATTTCCATGAAACTCTACAACTTAGATCCGTAACAAAAGTTTATTTCGATTACTTGAAATCGTGTATAAATCTTAGTTATTATTCCAGTTTTATATTTTTTTAATACTGTGAAATACGGTGACCGCCGTGCTCGCCACAGTTTGAACGCGGATCTCTTTACTCGACAACTATTTGCTCGCCATGCCAATTGCTCTCCGGCCCTATGCTAAACAAACAGTTTATTATTAAAATTAAATATTACTGTAGGTATTTAGAAAGATTATAAATTAACAATTCATAGATTATATTCGAAAGACCACTCTGAAAATATTAAATATATTTCAATTTCATATTTCCGTGATATATCTCAGAAAAGTGCTAAAATTATAATCAAAAAAGTAAAGTAATTTATGAAACAACAGAAATCACTTTCAACACCTTATTCAACGCAACAATTTGTTAAAATGAGGTATTTCCTTAGAAAGAAGGCACTTGCCAATCTGCCACTCTCTTCAATGCCTGCATGAGAATGGGTTATTTTCTTGCCAAATTGAAATTAGCTCACATTCTTATGTTTCTTGAGCTTGAAAAAAAAAAAGAAGATAGCAGCAGCTATCCTCCAATCAGCCTACTCTCTACAATATCCAAACTTCTGGAAAGCGTAATGTTCCATCGGCTCAACACCTTGCTAGATGTAAATCAACTAATACCAACAGTCCAGTTCGGATTCAGAAAACGCTTCTCGTCAGTACAACTCCAGACGATTACCGAAATCACAGAGCAGGCATATGAAAATAAGCAGTTTACGGTGGATTCAGAAAACGCTTCTCGTCAGTACAACAACTCCAGAGGATTACCGTAATCACAGAGCAGGCATATGAAAATAAGCAGTTTACGGTGGCAACCTTCATAGACATCACCCAAGTCTTTGACAAGGTTTGAATAGAAGGTTTAAAATACAAGATGCTGCACGCACCTCTGCCTCAACATCTAGTGGCAGTAATCTTCTCATTCCTGAAAAACCGAACGTTTGCGGTCCAAATCAATGCTTCAACCTCAACAATTACAAACATATAAGAAGAGGTGCCACAAGGCAGCGTACTCGGGCCAACACTCTTCAACCTGTTTATTCACGACATTCTTATTCCTCAAATGAGTCAAATGGCCTTGTTCGCCGATTACACGTCATAATTCTACAGAATGAAGACCCAACAGCAATTTACTTCCTCCAATCCGCAACCAGCACGATAACTAACTGGCTCAACAAATAGTACATATCACTATACCCCACCAAATATACAACAAAAATATTCACTCTCAAACTCATTACAGAACCCCAAAATATTATCCTGCAATGCACAGATATTAATAGAAACATACAGGGAGAATCAATTAAATGCTTAGGAGAACGCCTGGATACTCTCCTAACTTAGAGTTTACACGTCAACAAGAAACTAAACCAAGGATGTGCAAGACTGAAGCAACTCTACTCCCTAATAAACACAAACACAACTACCACAACTAAGTTCTGAAGATAACAATAGTGATAATGAGTGAAACCATAAGATAGGAGGAACCAACCTCCTCCGCGTTAGTGCATATACAAGACAATTAAATATATTAAGGATATTATAGAACCATGCATAACATTTATAAGAGTTGAACTGGTTATTAAACCGTTCACATTGTAATTATATATACATAGGACATAAATTAGAAATTGTGATACCAGATACAAAGAACACATATGCTCATATAAATACAAACACCCAGAAAAATCTGACTACGGTAAACACTTATTAGAACACAATCATGCATTGACATCAAATGATATGATAACATTTTTACACTCCTGCGAGGATAAACGTAAATCGGATATCGAGGTCTTCCAAATTCACAAATACACCTTTAATGAATGAGCAAATGGAGTTCATAAATTCCCCTGGAAGTTTTGGAATAGAAGGTCAGAGCCAAGTCCAAACACAAGATCCAGTGTGCTGTAGTCCTACAAATGTTTACTACATTAAATACTCTTGAAAATGACACATAAAATTGTTACGAGCCAAACGAGCTTTTTCGTCGACCCGCAACAGGATAGGTGGAAAGAAGCCTACAGCTTAGCTGCTTAGGGGTGGTTCACGGAAATCGCTTGCGGGAGGGAAATCTTCCTAGCTGTGTACAGGACAGATCAAAATTAACGGGCGCCACCTTCCAAATCACAGCAGAATACCAGTTCTCGTGGAAGGCCGAGAAAGCAGCAGCTTACGGGAATCGGACTCGTCTTTAGTAAGCCTCCTCCTATATATAAAGCTTGCAAAGATAAAAATACACAAAAATAAAGGATGTGGTAAATTTCAAGACAAATATAATTCAACTTGTTTTAGCTTACTGGCATAATACAAAAATTATAACGATTACATGGAAAATGGTAATATATATGGTTCAATAATACAAGAGTTTGTTGGAACGTTTGTTACCAAAAACCTGCGCACGGGAACAACAAGACAAATTAACAAGACCAACACACTTTCTGGTAACAAATTTGGAAACACCGAAATATTCTACCCACGGGTAACTCACTGCACGAATCGGTGTTTTCACCACGGCTCTCTCAGTCTGCGACACGGGGTGCGTGAAAATGATCTTCAAACTAACAATCTTCAAAGGGCGCCAGGATTTTACTTCACCAGTCGTCGTGCAGCGATAAACCAGACCTACCTTACCCAATCCACATAAGGGTAAACTCATACCTCGCAGAACGAACTTCAACGGTTCCAACAAAAACATAAACAAGGAAACAAGACACAATAAAACGCAACACATTAAGTAATAAACTGAAAATAATTATATTGGTCACTAATTTGCCAACACCCTGTATATAATTCAACCACAAATTAAATATAATATAATATAATTCCAATGTAAATTATACACCCTGTAAATAGGTTCAATAAACATAAATAGAAAAGAGATGACCAATGCAATGGTACACCCTGTATATAATTGTATCCAATGAACGCAACTGAATCACACTTGGGTGAAGCCCAAGTTGTAACGTTAGAATAAACTTACAACGTTTAAAATAAAATTAGATTTTAGGAGGCAAACCAAAGCAACCAAAATACGTTCCTTAAATATGACGTGAGAAAGCAAGGAGGAACAGTTCAGCGGAACAAACCCCTAATTGACTGATCTGAATCACATAACAGATCTCAATGCAAATATAATAAACTACCAAACTTCAAAATTACCGCAATCCGAAGATTCAGCACGCTGGGGAAAATTATGCAAGGCCTTGTACAATGCAGCGTTTAAATACCTGATACGCAATAACGGGAATTCGAGTAGCGACCCAAAATAAAACCAAAATCCGCATCCCCTTTCTCGTAAAATAAATATTAAAGTAATACTGAATCAAAAATGTATCCCAAATATCCAATTTTTAACAGCCGGGGCAATATCCACTATGGCAAAATACAGACAAATTGAAATGTAAATAAATCAGCTGACCGCAAAATGTAAACAAAGTAAAAACACACACGTAAGCGATTACTTCTGCTACACAGGTTGATAAATATAGGTAAGTGAACTAAATAATTTGTTGCTAAACACAGTGATAACCGAAATATAAGATTAAAATACAAAATTTTTAATTCACAATACTCGGACGAACAATTCACAGACAGGTCTTCTTCTAGGTTATACACGAGTAAAAATTGTGGACGACCCCACGTCCTTCAATTAACCAGAACCACGATCGAAGATAACAAAGTTATAAAGTCTAACCTGAGCTTCTGAGAGTGTCCTAACGGCTTGATCACAGCGATACCGAAGGCTATCCTTCCCCAGGTTTACGAAGATGACTTCTTCTTCAGGAACGGCCAGGTAATTCAGGAAGGTCGAATACGGCTTCCGAAATAGACAAACTCTTCTCTCGTCGAGGATCCCAGATAACGAAGATCGGCTACAGGAAAGCGGTCCACAGGCAGCTTCAGAATTACGGCCCCAAGAGCGTGCTTCACTATCACGAAACCATGTTGCGACCGTAATAGACGGGTACTGGTAATGCATTTAATCGGGCAATAAAACCCTAGAGAATTTATTCAACCACCAAAATATTAAACCAAATAATGCAGAAATTCTCTTTCAGAACCGGATGATTAACTGAATCCGAAATATTCGCAGATATATAAATCTTTCATTAATCAACCTAACATCACTAGCAAAGCAGCTGCACACCGTGACAATCAAGAAGGAAGTCCTCAAGAATCTTTTCAACAGGAAACTCCCCCGCCTCAGAAATCCCAAACTTACACCTACACTTACAAAATTATTTAAAATTCCCTAAATTTCAGGAACCAAAAAAATTAAAAATATTGCAAGGTCACAAAGCGCGCACCGAAATCCCAATCGTATGCAACCAAACATACACCTCACACGGAGAGGAAACTTAGTATAAAAATGTAAACATAACACGTTCGAACTGAAAAAGGCTCTCCGTCGGTGGATTGCGATATTTAATTTCTTAGAACAGATCTACGCAGCCAGTGGTGTTGGAGTTTACGATTTAATACACTTTATGAATACACTTTACTTAACCGAAAGAAGAAAACAACTGGCCACTGAAGGTCGCTTTAGTCGTATTTAAACAAAAAGGGTTCATCACTTGAAACTTGAAGATTAACTCGGAAATAGTATTCACCACACAATTAGAATTTCTCCTACCTTAGTGTTGTTCGCTAGGGAACAGAAAGAGGCACAACTGGGGTGTTCCTAAAATCTTCGGGAAGCGGGAAAATTTCGCAGGTACGCTCCTGAAGATTGGATCGCTTCTGACAGGGATTTTTCGGCGTCGAGGGAAAAGAGGCGGGAATTTCAAATGTCAATATCTCCGCCGCTGCACGGAAGGACCACTTAAAACAACTCGAAAAACAGAACTTCCACGGGTTCGATCGCTTTTATCCGATACAAGTCGAGAAAACAAATTCACTGAATTATTTTTGCAAAAAGTTGACACACTGCTAATATTTTAAATCCGACGCAAGTCCAAGATTCTTTTGCCTAACGAAAAACGAAACGATAACTCAATAAGCAGAAGAGCTGCGACACAACCCAGTATCCAAAAAGAAAACACGTCAGTTCACTCCCAAAATCTAGCGTCCATTTTTTTTTCTTAATTTATCTACGGTCCCCGCGATGTTATCGGTTGACCGGGCCGAGCAACGGTGGAAAGCCGACTCCGGAGGAAACGCAACGCGAACATGCATTGACCAAAAAGATTACGCCACATTGCGAAATATGGTGCAATAATTCTGGAACAATTTAACACGTGCGACTTCCGGCCATCCTGTCAACACAGAATCCCAAGAATTGTTTTCGATCGGCAATTCCATCCTACATAGGGAACTTTTAAAGGCTTTGCGAAAGTAGTCTCCCATAACTCAAACTTAAAAAAAAATTAAAATAGCGATCTACTTAAGAACGGCAATTAAAATAGAATGTTAATTCCTATGAAGCGGCAATTATAATATGTTTTTAATTCAGATGAAGTGGCAAAATCAAATGAACATAACAAAATGTCAAAATACGTATAAAGCACAAAAAGTAAATAAATTGTGGTGAAATTGTGACTATTACTGTTATTGAAATATAAATATGAATTTTATAGAAGTAAGGCAAGAAACAATTAACATATTTAGTAAATGCTTCTGGTAATTTTCAAAATCTCACATTCCTGGAAGAAATATTCATATTCAAAGCAGGGGTGTCTGTTGTTGTACTTGAATTCGTGTAAGGTAATATTTGCTTCTTTTATTTCTAATAAAATGAACTAGAAGTGTATGTGTGTGATTTTTATGTTAAATAGTTTTTAATAATATATTTCTTACTTCTCTAAATATACATAGAAATATTTATATGGAAACAGCATTTTAAGTTCCAAAATTATAATAAACATTTACGTAAAACGAATATTTCCTTAAAATATCACAATCTATTTAAAAACAACAATAATACTATCCCTATAAGTATGTTATGTGACAAAAGTAAAGGTTTTAATTATGTAACAAAAGATGTACTAAATAATCTTACAAACGAAAGATCCTAACAAAATACTTAGTACTGCGAGCAATTTGGCTATCGAGCAAACGGAGGGCGAGCTACTGTCTTGGCGAGCATCTTTTCCAGCGACCAATCGGCGATTGGTGGCGAGCAAACGGCAAACGCCTCTGCAAATTTCACTTCGGAGTAGATAATATAACAACATAATTTTAACCTTGGGAAAAACGCTAAAAATTAGAGAGTTAAATGTGATCTATGCCATCTATCCATTCTTTGTGTTACACAACCCAGTTTATCGAAGCTGATTTTACTATTGTTAAAGAAATTCTGTATTAATTGCATATTGTTAGTAAGAGCGTAAAATTTCCTTCAGTATTACCTGAACACTAGTCAATAGTATTGTCTTTATTTGACGCAGATAGTTTATTATTGGTTTACCACAAGTTCCATTTACAATTTCTCTCTTAAGTGCCAAAAAAAGATACCGTCATATATTAAACACTCTTTCGAGATCGCTTGAAATATTAACATCGCCGTCCAAGATTAGATAGACCTCATCGAATTGCTTTCGAATTTTTTTCTGTGATGCTAAACTATTGAATCGCATAATACTATTTTCATGTTTAATTTGTTACAAATTACGTTTGTCAACTTCTTCCACAATGTTCTGAACAGCAGGAAAACGATCCATTTATTCCATTCCAAATCGAATTTTTGAACAGCCCGGTATCCAATTTGTCAATCACATTTTCGAATACTTTTCTAAAATAAAACGAAACCTTCGATGCTTTGACGTTTCACGAAAACCTCATATTTAATTGCGTAGCAATGTTCCACTTACATGCAGCAAACTAAATAGTTTACAGTTCCAAAAAAGAGTGAGAAGGAAAAAGAAAATAGCATACAAGACAACTAACTAACATATTCAAACTTATCATTCCATTTCAGATCGATTACTTAAGATACAACACAGCAACAGAGGACAAATTTCGTAAATTAATTTTCATATACAATCTGCGGAAAATCGAAGCACATAATGCAAAGTTCGATGAGGGAGAAGTATCTTGGGCAATGGAAATTAATGAATTTACTGACATGCTACCCCTTGAACTGCCCAATATGAAGAGCAAGACTTATAAGAAAACTTACTCACGACTATAAAACAGTAGGTAAATATGAAATTTATCAGTTAACTTATATTTAGAGAATCTAGCACATACAAATGTTGTATATGTTTCAGGTTACCAGTTCCGTTTTAGCAATTTCATTCGTAAATTTTAGCGGCCTTCAGAAAGTCGTATGGTATTATTTAGGGAAATATGCACACTAAGTTTGTTACATTTGTGAACTGTTGTCAATACATGCACTACAAGTTACAACTAAAAACATCTATTTCTTAGCTTTCCCTCTACATTTTTATAAAAACTGCCGTAGGTAATTAACATTAGAAAGTAAATTCATCCGGGGAGTCTGGGCAATTTTGAAGTCGTCTGTATTTTACCACCGCAAAACAACAGATTGTCTAATCCAAAGGTCGGCAACCCGTGTAGGACCTGTAGTTTAGTAAAAAAAACCTTCTTCGTGCTGCACGAATAATATGTTTCCTAAAAACATCTTTATCGTTGCAGAGGCTGATTTCACTACTTATTTTCTGGTTTTACTCACCCTTTTATGATTATTCTTGATGGAACCGTAACCTTTAAGTCGAGAAGTCGAAGAATTGTCACACTACCCGGATGGTGGTATCCCACATAACCAGAGTTAACCTTGATTGTCTACAACGTGATCATTTCTTAACCTGGAAAGATCACCCACCTGGGGTAAACTAAAGGCGTCCTTGGTGCATCCGTTTTGGTTACCAAAACTACAGTATCCGTTACGTTTAACTTAAAGTTGAGAAATAGTTATTCTAAATGGTTAACTTTATCACAACCAAAAAGGTTGACTTTTGACTAAATATAGCTACACACCTTTAATGCGATCTATAGTGGTTAGTATTCGGTTACATGCTCTATAACAGGTTCTAAAAGTTAACAAAAAGATACTTGTAAATCCCTGCCGCAAGGTAACCGTAGTAAGTTAATAATAGTTGCGCATACTATTGTAAATAACTATAGTGCAATTGGATTTAAAAATACTCGTCATTTAAGCTACTGACCGAATATCTCACTGCTAAATCCCCAATCCATAAAATGAAGGGCATCTTGGGAATATCCACAAATATTCTAGAATCCTTCTAGGTTAGTCATAGGTACTTACGTTATCTCCCTTTCGAGTAGAATCGAATTTACTTTAAGTATCATAAAGAGGATAACTAACTTAAGGTATTAGCAACTCCACTGCGGTTACTTAGTGTTGCGGGTTTAGAAATAACATTTAGCATAATACAATAAATATTAAAACATGAGTATGGGACGGTCCGCAATGTAAACTATTAAGGGGTGAACGGTTGGACGGCATAAGACATGCGCTCTATCTCCCGGGGTTTCATTCTTAAGCCGTTAGCATTTACAAAGCGTGGCAACGGTCATACTCTTAAAAAAGTAGCATACATTTTTAGTTACAGTCCCAAGTTTAGTGTTTGCATCCTTTACAATAATTATTAAGGTAAGCCTTTCTTTTATTTTAAATTTAATTGAATACACACATCCAAACTTATACGGAAACACCCAGTATTTCTTTTCATTTTAATAGTTAGTGTTGCCACCTCTAGCCCTAATTCAATCTTTAATCCGACGGGGAATACTTCAATCAAATTGTCTTGTTCTTGAGGTAAATTTGCCCATTCCTCTAGAGCGGCTTGAATAAGCTGTTCCACATTTCCTGGATTATCTCTTCGAGCTCTAATCCTTTTTTTAATGAAGTCCACACATGCTCTATGGGATTAATATCAGGTGACCAGGCAGACCATCTCAGAAAAGTGACATGTTCTGTTTCCAAAAAGTCTGTGGCAACTCTGCTGGTATGTGGAGGGGCATTATCATACATGAAAATGAAAATATTTCCAGTTGTACCTCTCCACAGCCTAACTATGGGTTCTAGCACCAAATTGACATACCGGCGACCCGTTAAACTTTGCCGTAAGGGATCCAAAGGAGTTTTTTCTCTCATTATAATACCTCCCCAAAACATTACAGTTCCTCCTTTATATCTTGGAACAGATCTGGCAGTCTGCAGTCTAACTTGTCTGCTTCGATCTCTTAATACCCCGAATTCGACGATCATCTGATGGTAGACCAATTCTGATTTCATCTGAAAAGGGATATCTTGACAATCTTCAATGGTCCAGTTCTTGTGTTCCAGACGCCAATTTAGCCGATCAATTTTGTTCGGCCTGTATAACTCGGGAACCCTTAACTGTCTCCTGCTAACTAAATTTCGGGCACGAAGTCTCTTTCGTATTGTTGCAACTGGAAACCAACACATGTAGCCTGCAAAAGTTGCCTTTGGAGCTCCGGATGAGAAGAACTTGGATTTCTTCTAGCTATTTGAATTAAAAACCGGTCTGCGACGATTTTGTCTAGGCCAGTTCTTGAGCGTTTCCAATTCTAAAAATCGTGTATGGGTTTTTGAAACAACAGCCTGCAGGACACCCACCGTTGCGGCAATTTGGCTTTGTGACATTCCCTGCTCAACAAAAGCAACAATTCTTCCCATCTGAACATCTGACAAACTTACGTAGGCACTGGACACAAATAACAAAATTTTTCAATGTGCAAATGATCAACTTCTATCAATTAGTTATCTTATTTCCAACAAAAACCTTTATCTCTTATCTGCTTAACAAGTTTTTATAAATTTTAAATTAATAAGGAATACTGGGTTATTCCATATAGTTTAGTTGTGTGTATTTTAAGGCGATAAGAATGGCCAGCTCTTGTTGGTTGTTGGTAACAACATGGGAAATGCAACTAGACGGATGTGTTCCAGGCTGCTGAGACACGTCATTATTGTTTTAGGTTAGATCGGTGACCATCAAATGTTCAAGCTACATGTATTGAATAGAAACCGAATAACCAAGTGGTATAACATACTTTCATTAATATGAGTTATTTTGTAATTTCAGTTATATTTACAACGTCTAATACCCCTGATGAGGTAAATTTTCATATTGAAGTTTCTTCTCTTAAATTTATTATTTTCATTTCAATGTATCGAAGCACTTCCTGTTAATTTATTCGTGTTAATATTGTTATTATTTTTTTATTAATCTTGTAGATTTGAACTTCTCGTCTGATGACATAAACAAAAGATGCTCGGGGAAACAAACTATAAAAAAACCGACTATTTTCCATTTAAACTGGAGTTTTGCGGAAATTTTCACTAATTCTCCACCGTAGGTAATAAGAAAACACTTTTAGAACGCTATTAAACTTTAACACAATGTTTTATTATCGAAATACTTAAATAAATACACAAAATTTACAATTTTGCGGAGCTGCGGAAAATCGTGCTTTTCGCTCCAAGATTTTATAGCAACTGACCTGTTTTTTAAAACAACATCCCTCGATTTAGAGCATGTTCCCTAACAACGGATTACATACAAACAAATTGTTATACGCCTCCAACGGAATCCGCCAATCAGGACAAAACATTGAAATTGACTGAATTAATTACAAATATCTAAAACTTACAATAACATTCCCATCACTAATTTTACTACAAAAAGAAAATTAATACGGCATTACTCGCAAAATTACACATATATTATGATATCTCACTCGGCGTATTTTTTATAATGCATTTGGAAATTGACAAGCATTTTTACATTAATTTTTAAATAAATTCATAAAAGCAACTTCAATGTTAATTAAAACTAACACAAAGCTTCCTTACATACATAAGGACATTACTACGAACATATTTTTGTCAATAAAAAGTATTAAATTTACAAATTTACACTTTAGTATGAAGCTCTCAAAATGATTACATTTCTACTCATATTTGTTAAATTACAGCTCAA